>DVQO01000133.1:0-28494 GCA_018231785.1 Danaus gilippus
CAGTTTTCGGTTTTTCCAGACGAATAAAAAGTCGTATGATTTTTTTAAAAATAGACATACACGAGTAAGATTCAAACTTGCAAATTCTGAAATCACGCGTACAAATCTTGTAACATTAAAAACAAAAAGACAGACGATAGAAAAATAGAAGCTGAAAATAATGTTATTGAATGAAATGTTGCTAACAGTTTTCGGTTTTTCCAGACGAATAAAAAGTCGTATGATTTTTTTAAAAATAGATATACACGAGTAAGATTCAAACTTGCAAATTCTGAAATCACGCGTTTCCATTCCTTGACAAACTGAGCTATAGTGCCAATACAATGAAAACAAATAGGCAGAAAAAAATAGCTAAAATAAGTTTTGTTACTAGTAAGTTTGGCTACCGTAATAATTTATATTGTCTTTTAATAAGCATCATGCCCGTGAGAAGTATCATACACGTGTGGAGGCCAAGAGATGCCGTTCGATTAGCCAGTTGCATAAAACTTCAACAACAAACTGTACTTCAATGAAATTTAATATGTTAATAAATACCGCATTAATGTGTTTAGTTGATAAGGCTGTGCGCTTTTATTTTTCATTTGAACCAAGTTAACTTGTAGAAAGCGGTCACTATGGAGGGATTCCTTCATCATATGGCGCCACAATTCTTGCATCCAGCCCTACAAAGCTTTGGTTGCGGTGCCTTCCGACCTATAGGCGGTGCTTTCCATCCGCTGTATCCCGGAAAAGCTTTCGCTAGGCATTTAGGCGAGCAGTATGCACTGGGACAGAGTGTCGGTCAAGCGTTGAGGGTAATTATGTGTTTTATAATGTATATTTAAGGTCATTCCACAGAACTGTCTATGTTTCTTCAAGCGATTATATTTTTTCATTAATTTGCCTTTAAAAAACCTTCAAATTGACTACTAGGGTGTAAGGGATGACAATAGTACTCCACCGTTGTACCGGCACGGTTACGCCATCCGTGATGACACGAGCTCTCCTGGCTCAGCTGCTTCGGCCTCACCGCGACCCTGCAAGGATGAAGACGTCCCAGCAACAGCCACCTGCTCCGACCCTCATGAGATGTTCTCACGTTAGTAACACAATAAAAATTAAGAAAGATATCAATTTAGTCTCTCCCACATACATATATGTCTTAAATTAATATTTTCTTATATAAAAATAGCTGATGGTGAACGTAAGTCATCTTGTGGTGTGTGTGGGGCTCGACTGGGTCCGGGAGTGGCTCAGGCTCACTTTTTGCAAGAGCTTCAACACCTTTACAGCCTGACGGCCATACCGAGAGAGGCGACTGCTCCTTCCCATTCGCTTCATCATCAAGACGAAGACGCACGCTGGGAGGTATACAAAACACAGAAACATGTTATACGAAAAAAATTACTTTAAAACTTAAATCAACCAGAATAAATTGATATTGAAACGAATTGCCTACAGACTTATCAGCGCATACGAGCGAACCGGCAGCGTCGCTTGAAGCTGCGCACCCGTAAGCGTCATCATACAGTGGAAAGCATGCTGGGTTACGACCTGGAGGAGGAACGGCGAGAGGAAAGGCCAAGAGAACGAACGTACGACGCTGAAGACGAACCGGTGGATGTAGAAGGAGACTCCCTCGGATGGCCAGAAGGAGCCATCAATGTTGAAGGTAAAACCTCTTGGAAAATCCTTAGTACATTTCAATATAGCACTTTCATAATATATTATTCACAGATAAAGATCATCGCAGCGACGCTGAGAAGATACACCTGAGCTACGTGGAGGACCTCGAAATATCAAGCACCAACGACAACATGCAGTCGCCTGAACGCGTGAGGTATTTTATATAAATATGACACGACCCAAATATATAATATTAAAAACCTTAGTTACTTTACAAATCTTTTTTAATTCTCCAAACATTTCCATGGGAATACGTAATAAGAATCGTGATTAAAGAATTGTCATCGTTAAACACATAAGAAATCTTCAATTATTACCCAAAAAAATCACATAGTACTACGTAATTGATTACACGTTGTTTTGTATCGGACAGAATTGAGACTCCTAAGCCGTTGTCGCTGGAATGTGCGAAGCCCGAGCCTGAACGTCCAGCCGAGGTGAGCACCTCTGAGTGGGCCGCAGCCCCCGACACCTGGCCCCCCATAGACGCTTACACACACCCGCGACACAAGATCGACGGAGAGATGCCCTCATCTACCGACACACGCAACTAAACTAAACATTCTGGACCATAGACTTGTGTTTTTTTTGGTTAAATTCAGAACAGGCAGAGAACAATTTTTTTTTGATTTTGTGTCTTCTTATTTTTGACCATAGACACTGCAAATTCTGATCACAAAAAAGTTTTAAATATTATTTAAATTCGTCGTTTATCTATTATCTATGGTTGAGAATGTTTTTCTGTTTATCGATATTTAATCGTTTTAATGTTCGTTGAATAATTTTGTTTATTATTATATTATTTACTAATATTAAATTTGTTTGTAATGTATTAATTATTAATAATTTATATTGTTTGATAGTATAACAATTGAATTAGGAATCTTCGGGTTCGCATCGATGTTTTTATGGCTTATATTAAATTAGAAAAAGTACTCAAAAACAGGCAAACCAAGTACTAATTACTAGTATAAAGATATAATCAGAAAACAGTACAAGTATTTTTAACACATTCATTCTATAAAAACTGTCGATTACATCATTTGTCTTCTTAAGATATAGTAGCTATTTTTTTTTATATTGTATAGTAAATACTTAGTTGATACAAAATTAATTACTGGTTCAATTTCGTAACAATTTCAACGGACAAACATGATTTAATGTAAAAAAATGTTATCTTATTAATTCGATTTAAAGCAAAATTTAGGTGTTAGCTTTTAATTGTATTTCTTAGTGTAAGACTATAACCAAATTATCGCTCGTTCGTTGTCATTATGCCAAATATATATATATATATAAAATGTTATGCTTTATAGATTATCATTTGTAGAAGCGTTACTTTCGCCGCGAATGTACATATTAGTGACAATTTCGACATGTTTTAATACTATTATTGATATTATTTACGCATTCATTGTTAAATATTATTTATGTAAAAATATTAGCTTTTAAATAAAGCATTTTTGATGTTAATTTAATGATAATTCGTGTCAAATGATACTTGTATTTAAAATGATATACAAACGTAATGATTTGAGTTTTGCATCACTATAGTGACAGTTTTGATCGTCAAACTTACAGTTTAAGAGGTTTTACTTAAAAAACGATTTAAAATATAATATTAAAGTACCATTGTTAAGTATGACGATGCAAACTAGTTTTGAGGATGTTGAAATCGACTTCCCCTTGACTATAGACGGTAAATGAATATTGAATATGCTAGTTATATCAAATATTATTGTAAGTACATAACTGTATCTGTATAATAAATATTATTTAAATCTTATAAATAAAACGTCAGATTATTTAAAATTCTTATAATATATTTCTCAAATCTTTTACACAATATCGCAATAAAATCCATACATAAAATTCTCAAACAATAATTTCAATTTTGACGTGACATTTGTTTTTTTTTATAATATAATAAGGTTTAGATTGATTTTCTACAGATAAAAGAGTAGACTACATTTCCTTACTAAACTAAATCTAGTCTAGTTTTCGTCTTTTGTTACATATTGCAACAAGGAACATGTTTGCTTTGATAATTACATTTCATGTCACAAATTGTAAATATTAAGATATTAATGGCTACTATTTTCATTATTCACACAAAAAATTTACACAAAATTTATAAGACAACAAACTGGAAATAACAACATTGAGGTTAAAACGATAATTTCATGATACATGAAAAACAAAATGAGAGCATAGAAAGTAGAAATTCAAAGTCCTTTTAAGTCGTCAAATATAAAAAAAAAACTAATTTCCAGCGCTGTTAGAGCGAATGTTACTTCAAATATAAGACAACCAGTAATTTATCAATCGATCAATATTAAACATTTTATTCATCATCATGGATTTTGAAAGATGAGTGTCGATAAGCCTCCTCCGCGGTGGACGCGGTAGCACGGAGAGGTCTCTCGTCACCTGGCTTGAAATCCTGCATTACCTGCAATGAAATCAAAATACTCAAGATTAATGAACAATTATCTTGACCTCCACATTATTAGTTAAATTTCATATGATCCCGCACAGACAATTAGGTACATATATTTTTTTCCAATATCACTAAATCCAGCCATAATTAGTTCGTAATCAGCGTCATTTTATAATCAGTTTTTGTGAAAGTTATTTGTTCTGGATAACCCACATATTTAACTATGACACTATCTACTTCTATGTCTAACTAATCTCATAAAAAGTGGCCATATTTTTTGCAAAACATTTCAGATTCACCGAAAATCTTTTTAATCTCTCTTTTTTGTGACAGACAAAAAAGATGTGTGTACGTATATATGAATAACAAAGACTAAAAGAAAACTGCGTGTATTTTAACCTTTCGTATATAGTCTTCGCGCGCTGCCAGTTCCTTTGCCAACTCGCTGCGCCGTCTTTCGGTTTCAATGGTGTAATTCTGATTGAGGCTCTTCTCTGTCTTTTCGTATTCGCGATACAAGTCCGCGTATTCGGCCAGACTCCGCTTCGCCTCCCAGTTGCTGATTCGTCCTTTAGACGTGCAAGCGTCGAAGTCCTCTTGGTTCGTGGCGAGACTGAATAAAAAGTTACAATAAAACTTGCACTTTGTCAGAGATCAGAGTACACGACTATATACACAAATCCTTACAGAATTACGATATCACTGTCTCGTTTTGATATCTTTAGTGAATTGATTTTTGTAATATATAATAAACTTTATAATTTTTAATTTAATATTAATTATGTATTATTTTCTAACATAAAATTACATTAAGTTTCAAATTACCGATCAGGTCATATAACACATGCAAAGTCATTACATTTGATATCATAATATTAAATAAAAAAAAAAGCATTTGTTTCAAACACGGTCGACGCCGTGACTCTTTATTAGTTTAACTTTTATTTGCATTGGATATTTTAAAATAAACTTGAATTTTATTTTTGCAATTATTGACAGGAGCCGTAACAGATCGATTTGCATTTGCAGTTATAAACGGACGTATGTATTTAATATTCGTATCTGCAATTAAAAGCGTATAATTTATATATACCTCAAATGAATAACCAATTTAATGAGACACTCGTCTTTACATTTTACTACTCCAGACTGACAGTAGTAACTTTAACAGTAGACAGTAGTCTATACTTATTTTTGACATATTTGCCAAAATACAATAATTTCAATATTTTTATATTATTAAAACAATAATAAAACTATCGATAATTACATTATATTCAAAACAAACTGTCCAAATGGACACAAAAGTCGCTTAAAACGGATAAATCAGATACCCTTTACACTAATATCACAGATTAGTGTAAGTGCTCACTTATACATCGATGTGTAGAAGTAGTGCGGTCGGCTGTTGGCTCTCAGGAACCGGGACACGATGCCGTCACCCTCCCGATAGAACGCCAACAATCGATTGTACGAGATATGCTTATATGACGGCAATCGCAACAACCTTCCACCCAGTTTGATAACGTTGATCTCACTGTTACGCAGAGTCGCCTGCACAGACATGTATATAATAGACAATAGCAATAGATATATCCAATAACTGTTTCTATCAAACTACAACCAAGTAAACCCTGGATACTATATAAAACTCGCCAAGAATAAAACAAAACGAAGCAATCAAAGGTACTATTAATTTATTGTAATTATTTGAGGAATAATTTATTTATTACATAAAATATTGACTGACATTTTATCATTTGACAGCCAATTAATTTTATTAGATAGGGGTCAAGTTATTTATAGATTTATTAGTATCGGTGGCACCTGAAAATATCGATTCAAGATAGATATAAAGCTGGTATTTCAATATACTATTACCTATTACGAGCTATCTTAATACATTAGTACCACAAGTATAAACAAAGCAAGTATAAAACAAAGAAAAATGTACATACCATTGTAGCACTCTTAGAACCGTATGATGGATCGTGCCGTAAACCTGTATCAAGCAAATATTGAGGTCATATGCAATCGCAAATATGAAACAAAGCTCACAAAACATACCCATATGGTGAGCTATGGTGAGAGGTATCCCAGACAATGGTTGCTGTACTTTAAGACCGTTGAGAACCTGAACGAGTAATAAGTCCATTGATTACATTAAAATACTTTTTAATATTACAATAGCTGTACTGGAATATAATTCGAAAATAGTTATATCAGTCATTGAAACTGTACTTGAATACAAGAGGAAGAAGAAATAATTTTCAGGTTCCAACCTGTTGCAGATTAACGCCCACGTTGTGTGACGGAGCGGTTGTCTTGCTGACCACGAAGGGGATGTTCGTTTTGTTCGAATTACTGTAGTAACATCTCATGCCAGCCTCCTTCATCTTCGAGGACACCGTCGGCATCTCGTACCGACGGCTCTGGTACTTCGAATGACGGTAGCCCTAGGGGTGTAATGTAAACAAGTCAAGTTGTCTACATTGTGATGTGTGTAGCTTAAATAACTTAGCATCGAGTTAGCTTTCCAAAAATCATTCGCTCAATTATTTCATATAAAAACAATATAAAAATCATTGAGCCATTTGACAAAAACATTAACAATAACTCCAATTATAGGTAATTATGGCATTTTTTATTTTTGTAAAGTTACAAAGAATCTGACCTTTGCTTTCTTGGTTTTAAACGCTTTAACGCTACCCAAATTCCCAGTAGCTATAACATCGTCATCTGAAACTGCTTGTTCTGGACCTAAATTGTATCACAAAAGGCATTTGTTATTTTCATTTGCTAAAAAGATTTCATATAACCAGCGAGGTGGTAGCTACGAAAGTTGTTCTATGTATGATCTTATTATACTGCAAGCTCATAACGGCAGTCAAAATGATCTTTATTTGTCTTAAAAAGTCATCTTTTTAATACAAAGAGAATGTAATATAGGGTTTTCCAATAAGGGCGGGTAGATTTGGCGACCGGTGGCAGCAATTTTGTCTTGATAACATTTGTCAAATCTTTTGTTTATTATTCAGTTGCTTACGCCAAATCACCATGGCTGGTGATACTATTGAACAGGAGAATAATTGAAAATTGGGCCATTCGGATCCGTCTCACTGTGAGAAACCGTGGCTGGCATTTGAATGACGTCATCTTCCATACCTAATGGCGTATATGCCTTTTAATATTCTTGTTAAACTCACACAGCTTGTTTCATTTCATTTCAAAATCTACCCGTCCTTATAGAAAAATCCTTTAGTAATTTTCAATAGATCATCACCTCTCATTTGTTTATTTTTCTCCCCGTTCGTACTCCCGCTGGGTGGTCGCTGCCACGGTATCGGTGACATGCGATTCTTATTAAACAATTCTACCACCGATCTTGCTTCCACTTCTACCATATTTTCTAATCCAAATGAACGTCAACATCATGAAAAATACATTATATATTATAAAATAATTAAAGTACTTTAAGTAATCATAGTAGTATGTATGTATGTTTTTGCACCAGCTGTGTTATCCTGAATGAAATTACTTTTCGGACGATGTGACTGAGTTGTCAAGGGAGTACCACGCCATCTGTTCCTCGCCTCGTTACCCCGAAGACTGTTAACTATGAAACATTATTCATAAAAAATAACTTAATTGTCTACAATAAAATTTTAAAAATTATAATTCTTAAACGAACTGTTAATCTAGAATTTGCTGATCCCATTCACTTCTTACCAAATACATTTACAATATACAATACAGTCGAAACCTCTTTTAAATATGTGATTATTTACTATCAATCTTTTGACTACATTACGTGGTTAAACAAGAAAAAAAATACCAAAACTGTATTAAATTTTACATCTAAGAATACTTAACGTCCCACAACTCGTTTGGAAAGATTTCCAATGACTTGTTTGACGACAATTTATTAAAGAATTAATGTCTTTACTCTGTTGAACCATATTCTCTCTCGGCACGTGCCTACGTCCGCTTCCAGAACTCTGCTTCGACTGTTCCATCTTCGTATGACGATCCTTGTCTCTGTTACATATTACAATGTTTCTTTATTTTCACCGCAATCTGTTCTATGTTAAGCAAAAAAGTTAACTATATGTTTTTATTTTTTGTTAATAACAGGAATAACGCAATGAACCACCGCCTGGCTATGAAACACTTAAAAAAATATATTATTGACTATATTATATAAAATATTAATGCTTTCGTTTTATTTTGAGTAACAGAAACAAAAATGACAATCCCTATAAACAATATTGCAATAAGTTAGTCTTGATAGTTCACTAGGCGATAATTCCATAAACTATTACTGCTTATTATTATTTAAAAACCAAGATACAAAAATATTACGATATCCCAACACACTTAAAGCCCACTTTTACGCGTTCACTTCACTTTTACGAGTTCACTTTTACGCGTAAAATATATAATTGGTTTATGATGTGCCAGATTAAATGACTTGTATAAACGTATTGCTAAAACAATCTACCTATAACTACCACCGTTAAAATATAGGAAGGTTATAAAGTTTTTTTTCGAGCATACCCAAAAAAGCTAACAGAATTCAACATCTTTTAGAAGTAGACGTAATCAAATATTAATCAAACTTTGTTACTAAAAGGTATTGAGTTTTGGGTTCGACTTCTAAAGTAATTTTTGCAATAGAATTTAAATTATAATGTAATATTAGTTGCTTTCTTGTATTCTTCTTCTTCCTGGCAATTTCCCAGCTTTAGCCAGGTTCTGTCTTACATGTTGTGAATAGTTTTGGCTAATTGTTTTTACGACCGTCCGAATGCTTACATCAACCATCTTTGAAAATAACTTTTTTTTTAAAGAAAGAGTCTAGTTTCTATAATACATACCCCGAATAAATTTCGCTTTGTAGGTCATAAGTGTTTTCATTCTGATAATCGTCTGAATCGTCGTCATTCCCGCATGCGACTTCTTGTTGCAGTTCTTGTATGTCTATTTGAACACTCCGGCCACTTGTGGCTATTATAATAAGTAGAACGTTTAGTCAAATTCAGTTCACTTCTTGTTTTGGCATTCGTCAATACCATTGTGAATTTTTGAAATTCAACCACTAATAGGCTTATTTCGATAAAGATTTTGACATTTTCAAGTTATTGAAAAGGGAAAGACATTATCTCTTTTACATATTGATCGTAAAGGAGGGTGAATTGAACATAATGCAAATATACCAACTTTTTGAATCAGTGGCCTATCTTTAAATTTAATTTTGGTTAAAATTTTTAATTGGTATCATCTATAAACCTGTTGCTTGAATGTTGGAGATCATCGGTAGCTTACCATCTCCGTCTGCTCGAGCTCGTCTCTGTCGGGATTTTGGCAGCGAAATGTTGTCTAGATTCTGTCGGGATGGTTTGACCTACACATTTATAATAAAATTATAGAGCTCTATAAATTTTTGTTCTTTAACACTTAATATTTTTGTGGAAATTTTAGGGTCTTTCAATTTTGTTTAAAGTAGGATACAAGGATATAAATGAAAGTTACTTTCATCAGCAAAGACTAAGCTACCGTCAACGCAAAAAAAAATTATTGAGGTCACAAAAACCAAACATCGGGACCTTATTCTGAATAGGCGGTTTGAAGTTCTGTTTAAAGCCGTGTACTCTGCCAAGCATTTGTTGCTGTTCTATGATATCTGGATCAAGATATCCGCGGATCGGTTTTGTAGCCCTCTGCGGCACTTCGAGTCGACGGAGACGAGCTGCTTGCTGTGACACCTCTGTTACCAACAAAACTGAACTCGTTCAAATTAATAGATCCATACAAACCAACGCAAAAGAACCAAATGTATTAGAAATTATTTGCAATTTAGCATTCTTTTTTGCGTTTCACTTACTCTTTTTTGGTTGAGCACGAACAGATATAAAAGGCACATTTTCAACACCAGGTGCTGGCTCCACAATAGTGGTCATACTGGAAATAAGAATTGGAAATTCACATTTCTTAAGAGCAATGGCTTTTATAAACAGAAAAGGATATAAACCTTCGCTTTTTTAGTTTCTTTTTCTTTCGAAGGGATTTCACTAAATCTATTTTCTCTTGTAAATCTTCACATCGCGCTTCAGCATTAGCAAACTGATCGTCTACTTCGGGTATTGAAGCTAGAAAAACATTTTAAATTTTGTACAAACGCAATTTACATATTTTTTTAACCTGTTAAAGATTAACGATCACAATTAAGCGACTAAAACTGTCATCGCCCCAACGGTCCTCCATTTAAATCTTAACTCGCCATTTCGTGACGGAAATATCAGTTTCCTAACAATGAAGCTTCACTGAAGCTTCTTCTTCAAGTATCAAGTAAGAGACGGTTATACGTGTCGTCTTTTCAGTTCTCTTCCAACAACTAACATCCAGACCAGAAGTTGATGTCATTATTATTCATTATAGAATTTACAAGTTTGCGCTTTAAATGATTTTATTTCATTTAAATATTGACGAACCTCTAATATCCAATTTCCTCTCGGAACGAGTAGCCTCTATGCCTCCAACGAGGCTGCTGGAACTTCTATGCCTTTTGTCTGCAAGTGTTCAGATTTAAATTAAAGTAAAGGTAAATAGGTATTATATGAAAACTGTTATTGATTTTGTAGCAAAACACGTTACGCTTTCGTCACTTTATAACAGACTCCAACGAGTTAGTTTTAAGTAACATTACCTATAATAATTCGTCGTGACGTAACGACATTGCGATCGGCTAACAAAACCTATACAAACCATTAGTTATCTTTATAGTGTCGTCCATATCAACTTTAAATTTTCATACCACACAATATCTTCGTAATAATTTAAAAAATAAAATAACTGCAAATTGATAAATATAAAAAGGGAGTTTAATATTTAAAAGCACTAAAAAATCATTACGTCAATGTTGTCAAAATAATACCAGTTAGAGAACAAGACAACATCGCTTGCCTTCAAATCTATGAACCATGTTTATAAAAAAAAAACTTCCCACTGGCAATCAACATTTTAATACGAAACATAGACAACACACAAATATTATGGAAAAGTTACAAGATAATAGTGTAAATCTTGTTGGCCGCAGCTCGGTTCTAAATTTAAGAATCTTTACTTTGTATTATTTCTTTAAAGTTTTATGCAATTGATAGGTATATGAATATTTTCACTAAATAAGCCTGTTTTAACAACGTTCAATTAAAATTTAAATACTATTATAGTTATGTTATACAAAAAAAACTAGGATTTAGAAGGCATATTAGGGAAATTTTGCTTAGAGTTGAGATATTTTTGCCAAACTAATTTTAGTTAATAATTTAAGTCTTGTTAATCCTACTAAAATTATAATTGCAATAGTTTGTGAGTGTGTTTGTATGTTTATTACTTCTTCACGCTCAAACGGCTGAACCGATTTTGATATAATTTTGTATACAGGAAGCTGACGTCCAGAAATAACATATATGCTACTTTACATCCTGGAAATCCCGGTAACACCGCGGGGCGCAGCTAGTCTGTTATATGACTGAATTGGCAAAGTATATATATTTTTAAACAAATTCAATAAATACTGTTTCATTTTCAGTTCCATACTAACTTTAATAAAAGAAGATAATTTTTATAATCAACCATAATATGTTTTGAGGGTTAATGTTCTTGGGCGAACACAAAATAAAAATACCAATATTAATTCTTACATTTATTAATTCAATATACACCTATAACTAGATTCTGAGAGGAAAAATATGACAAACCAAATTATAAATGACAAACGTTGAAAAATAATTCGCGCATAATATAGTGTATAACACGAATGCGAATAATAATTAATACTTTTATATTCAGTACATAATGTTTAAATGATTATTTACATATAGTATGTTAGACAATCTAAATGCTCGAATACATGTTTTTATTTATCGTTAATTTTATATATATACTAGATTGTCATGAAACGTGACACTCCGTTAAAAACTTGTAGTGATGTCTGTGCGTAAGACAAAGGTCCAGCCATACAGAGCCATAGAGAACATGAAGCAGATTTCATTGAAAACCATTCGGTGGAATGAATATGTTTTTATTTCAGTCAAATTCACATAGTAATTAATTGTGATAAAAAAAGAAATGCTAAACATACTAAACAAAAAATAATAATATTTAAAACTAATAATATATATATATATACTTTTTTTAATTCACAGCATATTATGACACACTCTGCATAAAACCCACAAATCTTTTCAGTGATGTATTCAATAGTGCATCATTAATATCTTTGGCTCTAATTATTCCTGACAGTGTATGTTTAGAGAATTTTTTTTCATATAGATAATAATAATAAAATATTACAAATAGTATATCAAAATTATCTGTTACATATTAATAAAATCAATCATGTAAATATTAAGAGGCGGATCATCTGTATGCAAGACAATCATTTGTCAAACAAAATACAAAATTAATTACATAATAAATCGATGATAAATCGCTTCAACATGTAAATGAATCTGATTCATTACTTAGAATCATATTTAAAAACTCATATTGCCATATAACTAGAATGCAAACACTTGCAACCTCATTTAATCTCTTTGAATCAACTTCATTGACTTATGTCACATTATTTTTTTAAATTATTTGCCACAATACTACATGGCCATAGACAAGATAAAGATTGCCACCAGATTAATCCGCCTCTTAAAAAATGTTTTATAAATATGCAAACAACACATAATAATAAATTAAATTAAATTAAATGAGACTTATTGTCTATATGGGAATAATATATCATATTTCGCATTACATTATGTAGTAATAAAATGGATTTTTTTTTCTATATTATTATTATTAATACGTACAAATGACTTATAAATCTTCATTTATTTCAATAGGACAAATGGCTTGGTATAAAAACTGTTTTTTTTTTTTAAGTTTTAATTTTCTTTGTATATAAGTGTAAAGCACTCATCAGAACTGAAAAGTTCGAGACTTTAATGTCACTATATGTTATGGCGCATTGAAATGATAATAAAAAAAATATATAATAATAATGCAATGTTAGCTTATAAAAGTTGCATAGAACGCAGGATCATTATGGGAAGGCCATACACTCGCAAACATTACAACAGGACACATATCTTTTTCTTAACTGGTTCCGGTGGTTCAAGGGCTGCCAGTATGGCCTCGTCAAACACATTCTTTAGCCCTTTCTGTAATAACATATATACATATATATTAATTATTTTACTATACAATAAGTTTATAATGTCTAGGATTGTGTAATTAATCTCATTACCTGAGTTAGAGCTGAACACTCCACATATTTAACAGCTTTCAGCTCCTTAGCTAATTTCTCTCCTTGTTCAAACGACACCGGCTTCTGTTTAATCTTAGCCAGTTTCTCCATAGTACCGGGATCATCTCTTAAATCAATCTGAGTCCCTACGAGGAGAAACGGTGTCTTCTGTTGATGATGAGTAATCTCCGGCACCCACTGTAACATTTACAAATGAATGACTACAATATGAATATAAACTCGACTATTAATATATAAATGATATAATTTACCTTTTCTTTAACATTTTCAAATGAACTGGGACTTACAACACTGAAGCATACAAGGAAAACATCTGTTTGCGGATAACTTAGAGGTCTCAGTCTATCATAATCTTCCTGACCTAATAAACAAGATAATATAAATAATAATTTACAGGCAAAAGGACCACAATATATATATATAGGTTTATATGTACCTGCAGTATCAAAAAGTCCAAGAGTGTACGGTTCCCCACCAATCATAACGGTGACAGCATAGTTATCAAACACAGTCGGCACATACTCTGATGGGAACTTGTTTGTTGTATAGCTTATAAGCAAGCAAGTTTTACCGACCGCTCCATCACCCACAACAACACATTTTATAGTTTGCATCTTAGAAACTTTGTGTTAAATATTTTCAAATTAATATTTTTTTAGTATCCCTCCTTGTCTCCAATAGATTTCTTTGTCATAGCACCCCACACAGCTTTAGTTTCCTTTAGACAGAATGAATTGAACATTGAATGTGCAGTAATGAGTAATGACCATACCACAAAATAAAAGTGAAATAAAAATAAAATATTGTTTATGACACAAACATATTCTGATTATAATCTATATTAATTTTTCTCCACAGATTACTAAAAATACAGATAATTAGTATTGGAAGCTTAAATATTCCAAAATTCCAAAAAAAAAAAATGAATTAAAATTGGATTACATAGTTTATTTGAGTTTTTCCTTAATTTTAACAACACACAAAACTTTTTAATATATACATCAAAATGATAATTGTAATTATTTTCTCATATTAATCGATCATAGAAGTCTCTCCAATATAAACATAAGAACTAGTTTTATCAAACATTACTTCATACTTTGACAAAGAATTTAAGTTTTCTTGTAGAGTTATTTTGTTACTATTATCTCTTCAAGTGATTCAAAGACACTTAAAACTTCCTCATGACTTGAAGTTAATACATGTAACACATAATAATATATGCCAACAAAATTATTTAAAAAAAATGCTATACTTATACAATGTAGGCAAGTAAGTTTTTATTAAAATTTATATATGTATCTTTGTTTAGAAAAATAATATTGTTTTTGGTTATTTTTATATATCATTTAAATAATCACAATCACACAATCTTTTAATATATTTAAATTTAGTACTATAATTTGTTTAAAATAATGAGAAAAATAGGCTATGGAGCATTGTTTAGCAAACAATTTGTTTCAATTAAAAAATATTTTAATCCTCCGGCTTTGAAGAGTCTTAATAGTAAAAATTGATTAATGTGTAGTAACCTTTTTCTGGGATTAGAATACTAATCTGATAACTTTATACAACCAGAATGGTCCTCAGATAAGTACCTTTGCCTTTATTTTAACTTTTGCAACCAAAAATGTTTTTTTTTACTAATTAACAAAAAAAAGTAAAATGCAATGCCCACAGTAAATTATAATTTTGTGAACAATGTACTGTTATTAATAAAAAAATTCGCAGAAGCATAGGTTTAGTTTATTTTAATAAACAAAGAGTTTGATGTCCTTTGTAACCACAGGCCTATCTAAAGTTAAATATTTTAGTAATTACTGTTTAAGTTAATTATCTTCAGAGATAATGACATTCTTGGAAACAAAAAAATAAAATGTTTTGAAACCAAATTGCGTTTTTAAAAAAATATACCTGTATATTACATATAGTCTAAAATCATATTCAAAGCAACTAAACTCGCCAAGCAAATTATAAACGCAGAGATACTGTTTGAAACGCCGTGATACATGGCAAAGCTACTGACTAAAGAGGACAATGACCTGATTGTATGTCATGTAAATAGAACAGTGGCTGGCTATTAATCGGTATTTAGTGGAATAACAACAGATTTAGACAGAAACTAGATCGCTAGACTAATTACAGGACAACTTCAACGACTTAATCGGCATCGGGCATGCCCTCTTACAAACCACTTCTAAACTATGCATAAGGTATGCATGTGAATAATACCGTACTATGACATTATTCCCTAACATGTAATGAACCAATATTATTTAAGCGATGTAAATAATCTACGTCTCAAAAACACTAGATATTGTCGTATATATTACTAGGAAATATATTTTTTTACATAATCACGTCACAATACATTTTGACGTCCATTTTGTGTCGGGACTTAGAGTACAAAAATTTTAATTGAGAATATACAAAGTTTTTTATGAATATAGGTATATTTTACTTACGGTTAACCACAGTCAAACTGATAAAACTCAAAAAGTTAACTCAAGTACCCGTAAATCCAGGTAGAATTTACAATTTGCAAGCGACGGGTTGGGTTCTTGACGGTGACGCCATTGATTGAGTCACAGATACGAAATAGCTTTGAATAAATAATATTGATCTGTGGAATTCTTGACAAAATTTATTTTGCTAGATTTAAGAAAATAAGTAATATATTACTTTAATCCATCCTCATTTTAAACTAATAACTGATTTGGAATTAAACTACAATCCAATTCAAGTAATATGCTTTAAATCTCTATCCCCTACAGAGAATTTTTCTTAGTTCTCTAAGCATATTTATAAAAATTACTTTACGACTTCTTTAGACACTCATAAATTAAATTCTTCGCTTCTGGTTTAAAAAGACAAACTACTTTAAGAAAACTTTGGAGTTTGGAGTGAACTAAAAAATTTGAAATATCTCAATAGACATGTTTAATCAAATATTAATATATATAATAATAAAAGTGCATTACGTCTTTATTAAAAAAACACGTGGAATTAATTTTTAATGAAGTAAAAAACATCACGTTAATATTTATTCTGTAAATTCAGTTTCGTTTTAACACCTATCATATAAATCAGGAATAAAATTTCAGGATTAAGTTTAAAAAGTCTTGACAATCTGTAATCAGAATATTTGTAAAACAACAATTACACCAGAAAAAAAGAATACTTGCTTTTAAATTTAGAACAAAATTCTTGTCAAATAAAAATCTAATTTTCTATCACATTTTAGTAATTTTAATTATCAAATCTTCTCAGTGATACAAAAAAATTTAACGTCAGAAAATAAACTTCTGCAACTGTTCAAAATGCTGTTTCTCGGTGATGTTTTTCCAAATTTCACAGCAAATACTACCGCAGGTGAAATAAATTTTCATGAATGGCTTGGCTCCTCGTAAGTGTTTCCTATTGCTATAAACAAACAATCAACATATGTTAAAGATAAATGTTTGCGTACTTGTCATAGGTTAAAAAGTTAATGTTTTGTAAAGAAAATGTATTAAGAAACATATTTTTTCGTATTTCAGCTGGGGTATCCTCTTCTCTCATCCGTCTGATTTCACGCCGGTCTGCACTACGGAACTCGCGAAACTACTTAATCTGCTTCCAGAGTTTGAAAAGCGGAATGTGAAGGTTATCGGCCTGTCCTGTGATTCGATTTCCTCTCATATAGAGTGGTGCAAAGATATCAAAAGCTATGCAGGTTGGTAATCGTAATTTAAGGCAATGTAAGTTTCCCTAGAGTAACATGGTTTGCACATAATTCCCAACTCAATGTAATTTTATACTGGATTGTTAAGATATAAATTATAACTCTACATTATGTATTACCTATGAAAATATTTTACATTTGTATAAAGAAGTTGTAGTTAGATGAAAATGCATACATTATAGGATCACTTATCAATTATAAAATTTGATAATATATAACATTGCTTTTACCATTTCAATATCAACACAAACATTAAATAAAGTTAATTTAATTTTTATACAATCAAGAAATTTCATATAATTCCAGGCTGTAACGAAGATGAGAAGTTTCCATACCCTATAATAGAGGATCAGGATAGAAGTCTGGCTAAGAGCCTGGGAATGGTTGATAAAGATGAATTAGACCAAAAGGGTCTGCCGCTGACAGCCAGGGCTGTGTTCATCATAGATGTAAACAAGAAGTTCCGTCTATCATTATTGTATCCTGCGACAACGGGAAGAAACTTTGAGTATGTTGTTTTAACACTACCAAACTTTACAAGACTTTATTTGGTCCAAAGTATATTATATATATGAATTCCATTGCAGTTGATAGATTTTAATTATTCTTGCCTGAAATTGTTTTGCAGTGACAATTTTGTATATTTCTACTTACAGTGAGATTCTCCGTGTAATAGATTCCCTGCAGCTTACTGATAAAGCTAAAGTGGCGACGCCGGTTAATTGGAAGGTATGATTTACAAAAATAGGTTAAAAATAGTATATATTTCTGATAAGAATATAGCTTTAAAATTTTTACACATTTCAAATATTTACTTATATGTGTAATCAAATGCTTAATAACCACCACAAAGTATTTGCTCTATTGGAAAATTAATATTATAAATTAAATATAATATCAAAGAACATACAATAATTCAGTAGTTTTAACTAATATAGGTGAGAATTAATGAAATAATTTGTCCATGTACCTCCCTTTTCCTTACAGTATAAAGAAATTACATCCTTACATCACACTCTAAAACTATGTTCTCTTTACTGTTTAGAAATGCCTTCATCATACATTCTTCAACTAACTCCCCAAATCACTTTAAAAACTTTAATCAAATCATAATGACAAAATAAGAAAAAAACATATATTTCATTGTTAATTTTACTTTCTGAATAACTTCAGTTCAATAAAATGATAATATGCACGATCTACAATAACTAAATCGATATTTAGTAGGAAAAAGTTAGAATAAATATTAATAGTATTGCCTATTTAAAAAAAAAACTTTAAAAAGCCATTTTTAAAAATGGATCATGGAGGTTTTATCACTAAAGAGTTTGTCTATACAATAATAAAAAATCTTTGGTAGTATTAAAGTCTAGTCTTACACGCTTGACTTGCTTTGAGATTATGTAAAAACTGAATGAGGTTGCATGGACATTTGGTACGAGCTAAATGTATTATTAGGGAAAATTTAGGATGTTAGTGTTTGAAGCCATGCATGCCATTTTGATTGTAGTTCAACTTTGGTTACTGTTCAAAGCAAAGGAAGAATAGAATCATATATAATACTAGCTGACCCGGCAAACGTAGTTTTGCCGTATAAAAAAATTGGGGTTTGTGATAAAAAAGTAAAAATTTTGGGTTGTATGTATTTTTTAACGTTACATTATTAAAAAAAAGTCGTCCGAAAAAAATAAAAGCAAAATTAAGGGTAAACAAACCTTATGACTTAGGGGTCTGAAAAAAAAATGTTGGCCGATTCTC
The DNA here is from genome assembly GCA_018231785.1 of Danaus gilippus. Classification (NCBI taxonomy): domain Eukaryota; kingdom Metazoa; phylum Arthropoda; class Insecta; order Lepidoptera; family Nymphalidae; genus Danaus; species Danaus gilippus. Next base: position 18,913 of record DVQO01000133.1, read on the forward strand.
AGACCTACTCAATATGCTCACAAAATTTCATCAACATCGGTCCAGCGGTGTCGTAGTTCTGTCTAACACCGCGACACGAGAATTTTATATATAATCATACATTTTATTAATACATATGTCCTCACAGTATAGGAAGAGTTTATAATGTGACTAATTGATAATAACATAATGTACTAGTCTATTATTACATATATATCTTTTATTATATAACAATTGTTACAGAACATATTGCATTACTTGGAAATTAGTGATGGTGTTTGCGAAACTACCCACATGACAACCACCAGAGCTACTTTAGATATTTTTTGTGGCATTTGTTTAAATTTTTACAGTAGTCTTAATAATATACTAAACAATCTTCTTGGTTCAATTCACATTCACTTTGTATATAAAAAAATATCCACAATATTAAAACTACAAGGAAAATATTGTACTGTGTGAATGAAGTATTTAATACATTAATAAATAAATTCTTAAGTTATATATTTACATTTATATGTATTTTTATTGTTTCAGATGGGTGACGACTGTATGGTGCTGCCAACAATACCCCAAGATCAAGTTACCAAGTTTTTCCCAAAAGGTGTCACCGTGGTGCCCCTGCCTTCGGGCAAAAACTATCTGAGGAAGACGGAATGCCCCAAACTGTAATCTCTGTGATAATATATTCAAGAAGATAATCCAAAGATGTAACGTCTATGAAAAGCGTTGTCTAATATTTTTGTTACTATTTCAATAAATATAAATTGAATACCTAGTTTCTTTTATTTATCGTGACATTAAATTTGAGATTACTTGTTCCGTAATATATGACTATCTATTGATTTTAGATTTAACATTCCTTAACATATTGAGATTATTCGATTTTATACAATTGACCAATATTTTCAATGTCTGACAAATTTTATAAAAGTTAATAGAATTGTGTGTATACTTTTTGTGGCATCATTTACAATGAATATGTCGAATATTTTGACGATATAAAAGTTTTCATTTTTTTAACGAATTCTAATATATTTGAATACTACTCGGAGAGAACAAAAGTAGAATATTAGAAAAACAACTTTAAGTATGTATGTAAATTAATTTTTATTTCATTTAAACCTAATCAAAGTTTATATCTCCCTCTAAACTCACGCTCTCACAAAATACAAATAAGCAACAGGTATTAATTTACCACACATTTACTGTCTGACAATAAAATTAAAATGCAAGTTTAGTGTGTTTATAATTGTGAATGACGTTTTAAAGATAAAAACATTAAAATAATATTTTTTAGGATCGAAACTTCGGCTACCCCAGACGATTATTTGCTGCCAGCATTAAAATTAAGAAAAAAAATTAAGGTATTTGGCAACTCTGTTTAAACACTCCACGACTCGGCTCAAAAGGACTCGTATCCAAAGCCGTAAAAACATTTACAAAAAAAAAACTCCACGAGTCATGACCTGTCAACTACACCGAGGGTATATCCAATTATAACATTAAATGGTATTTTTTATGGTTTGCGCTTTAAAAAAACTTTTCTAAATGTTTTTTCCCGTTATTAATCTCTATAATTACCATTTCCAGATAGATCAAGAAAGTTTGATTGTTATAGTAACTGAAATGCGCTACCTTCGAACATTCAAATTCAGGTGGATCATGTCTTTTTTATCTGTTTGCGATTTGAAAATCAGGTATCTACATATTTTGGTCAACATTGTTTTAATGTCAAATACATGATTATATATGATTCTTTTTATGTATTTTTATCTCAACCGAATCTTTTTGTTTCCATAGCTTGAATTATATTAAAAAATATAATAAACCAAAATCAATGACTAGATTTTTTAAATTTATTTATACCTGCATCATATTTATTACCAAAATGCCGTTATGGTTTTATAGTATATGCCATTTTTATTTATATTATTGCTAAAAAATTATTTAAGTAATAAATAATATTATTTAATTTTTATATTGAAATATAAAATGCATTTTAGATTTTCATTTGCAGTCATGTATCCTCTTAAATCTCCTCGTCCGTTTTAACGGTTTTTCGTTATCATTTTAGTGTTTCCCGATTTATTGTAATTTTTAGTACTATTTTATTTCTTCTTAATTTAAATTGAAAAACACAAAAAAGGGGTCGTTAATATTAAAAGTGGGAATACGTTATAGAAAAAAATTGCATTAAATATGAAAAAGAGGACTGAATAATTATATATTAGAATAAATTATACAAGACTGATGTGATTTTTGAATATATTTATAATCGCATTTGCTAATACTTTTTTCATATTTGTATTATTTGTTTGGATATACATATTAAGTTAACACTAAGAAGACAATAATGTATTTTGTAGGCATAGGTATCATTATCACAACAGGTTTGTATTTTTTTAAGCTCGAATGAGATAATTTATTAAAAGACTAACAAAACAAAAATTGTACCCGCCTTACGCCTACGTTACACTATTAACAACCCAAATAAAACTGGTTCGCGCTCCTCAGCATCATGACACATTGAGTGTTTTAATCGATGCCTTTCGTCATTTTAGTCGTAGTAAGTCTAAACAATAAAAGTTTGATGTAATAAATGTATATAACGCCGCTAGCATATAGTTATGAAAGGACATTATATCTGTGCAAGGATTGGTACAACCGGCTGGTACGACTGTAGATACATCGAATGCGAGAAACAGTGAAAGCCTTCGCTTTCATCGTAGTGGGGAGTTCGAGTTCGGCTGCTGTAGCGTTCAACAAAAGTGAAGGTTTGCGGCTCAGGTATCGGCATATCGGCAAGTCGGTGACTAGCTATCGTGAGATTCGGTCGTTTCGATCGTCCCGGTCCCGTGATGTTCAGGTGCTGGCTGGTGTTGACACTGGCAGCGACCGCTGTGGCGGCAGGGACTCGTCTGCCGCGTACCTCGCAGCCCGCGTCCAACACAGCTCAATCTACCGCTCCCCGTCTACCCCAAAGAAACTTCACTATATCTTCCCGTTCCACGGTCAGAAACAGGTCAGTCAAACACTTACCACTTATGGAATCATGAACTTCATACAAGTACACATCATAAAGTTCATACATTTCTGTGTATATATCTTGCTATATAAGACGTGAAACGGAAAGATAAGTTTCTGTCAATATTTGCATACCTTCATTTGGGTTACCACACACTGTTGTCAATGTTATTGTCGTTCGTTCGTTGTAGCCTTTTAAAAAATTTTCTTTATCTAATAAATAATAGTACTTCAAATTGAAGTAAAAATTTATTACATTCCCTAGTTTAATTAAATAAATTGTATACTAATTGAATCAAAATAATAATGTAAGATGAAAGTTTTTATAATAAAATAACATATTATATATATAACATTTGGTTAAAGTTGCATGAATGTTAATGACTTAAATAAATTGGTATCATGTACGTAATAAAAGTTGGTTACCGCTGAGGGCCATTCACTTTATAATTATTTTTACATGTAGTTTTATTAATTCCACCCCGTATGAAATGTCACGAATTAATACAAAATTTTAGGAAATAAAAACTTTTGGATTTAACGTATTTATAATAAAAATAACTTCAAAGGGCCCATTACCATTAATTAGCTCATGTTTTTTCATAGAAGATATATTTTTGATTGGATTTATTTAATCAAGAGTCGTTTGACCTTACTTTGATTGGGTTCTTAATATGTAACGGGAACCATTAACTCACTGTTAATTTATGATTTTAAATGGTATCTTCACATTTAAATATCATTGGATCTAACTATTTGTAATGTCACAAGTTTTTGAACCTAAGGAAAATACGTTAATAGATAAAATATGAAACAGATATTAAAACATATAAATACTTCCTTTTGTTCGCTAATAAAATGTGACTGGTTTAAAAGACTATTGAATGGTATGGATTGATAAAGAAAAAAAATTACCAAAATTGAAAAATTCCGATACAAAAATTGATACATAATAATATAATGATCGGATATGGTTTAATTTCGAACTCGTTATATTTTATCTATAATAAAACAAGTTTTATATGATTTATAGTTCTTACGTATATTGTATAATACTTATAATTAAATATATTTCTCTTTATAATGTAGACCTAAATATTATTTGGCATTAAACTTAAAAACAATTCTTTCTTTTTTTATAAAAAAAAATACAAGGGCTCGAAGCTAAATTTATATTCCAGTCCTTCGCCTTTATTTTAGGTTTTGGGTTAAAAAACAAAACGAAATTTTATTACCCAGCTAAAATTTCGTTTCGTTTTATAAACATTGACATAAATACTAATATTTTGTTTATTTTTCATATTAACACATATTTTTTCGTAATTTCATTTCTTTCATTATCTCGTACAGATCATAAATCTTTTGTACGTAAACTTGTCAAGTACAACAACTTAAACAAGTAAACACTTGCACCACATTTACAAAAATGTTATATTCGATTGAAATTACAAATAACTTATTGTAACTAAAAAGAGAGGTCAATAAACTGAATGTTTTCATTTTGACAAAACGAGACGTAGAAATAGAATTTCGATATTAAAACAGGAAGACGAGATAGAATATTCATATATCATTATAAACTTATAAACAAAATAAGTCGTTAATATATACGTATTGTATGTTTTTGTTGAATGCTTAAAATGAAATCGCGAAAACGATAATAGTTTGACTGTATCAAGTGTCAATGTGTCCCTACATAATAATGAAGACCACAGATAACGTTTTATGATTTTAATACCAATTGACTGTTTTTTATAAAAAGTACTTAAATGAAGACTGTCAATTGTACACAAAGATATAATAAGTTTACATGAGTTTTGTATATTACTATCAATTAGTTATTTTTTTATTTTCCTTTAAACAAGATTATTTCCGGATATTAACGTTTCACAATGTGATAATACAGAAAGTATTAAATTTTAAATTTCAATCAGATTTTTTTTTTCTTTTTTTTTATGATAAATCACCCAAAACTCATCACTACTTTAGTTTGCCCAATGCTTTGCACTGCTGGGTAATAGTAATATTTTTTTTAGACGATACATATATTGTCAGGTTTTTTGTAACTTTTTAATCGATTTACTCAATATTACACAGAATTATTCAAAATTTTATAGCATTCTGGAAATCGGTACATTATATGGAGGATCGAAAATCATGAGTATACTCACATTTGAATATTATATATCTGAAAGTCTGTCCCACTGAAAATATTGACCAGCAATACTATGTTCCAAATGTTACACACCAAGGAAGCAGTAACATTGCTGTAAATAATATTTATTATATGCAACATTCTCATAAAATATTATATATTATTTGTCTGTAAATTAATGTGGAAGTATGTCCGAAGATAATATACTATCAGTAGCATTTTAAATTGCATGTCAGTAACATCAAGAGATATCCTAGCCGCATACCGCGTGTACATCACGGCTTTCCATTTTCCAGCTCATAAATTCGTTATTCTACTTAATAAAGATTTTTTTTTGTCTCGTATTACCTATAACATTTAAATTATATTTTGTATATTGCTAACATAATAGGGCAACACAATCAACATTCACTTCCCCGTAACGACAGTCGACAGTTGGTGAAACGAAATTAAATATTTGGTTTTAAATGTGACAGCTACAAGTTTTCCGTATCATTACATATAGTTATTCATGCAATTGAGAACCTGTATCGTATTATATCATAGCAAGACATTATGTCTAATACATTTAATGATAATAATGATATTTCAAGTGATATTTTATTATAACAACTTGTGTATCGGCTAGTCTGGATGAAAGAATAAAATGCTGTTAAACGAGATCAAGGTCAGTCTCTGTTATTGTTACTCTACTAGAAACGCTAAATACGGGTGTTAATAACTTAACTGCTACTTAACGGCCGGTCTATTTAGGTCCATTGACGGCACTATAACCTTACCATAAGTGAACGAAATTCTTCATGAAAGAAATTTCTCATAGTCTGTCGAGATATGCGAGTTGAATTGTTTGACCTCATCAATTATTTGGAAGGGGCCTAGCGTCCAAGGTCGCGGTGCACATATGATAATTTATGTTAGACTCGAAGACATTCTGCATCTTAGATTGCTTGAATAACAATTTACATTACTTCAAGCGCCCTTTTCAAATAGTGGCATCCTTATCGCACTCGTTAATAAAAACGTATACGGTGGTCGCTCTCTATCCAACGAAATGTCAATGTCGACCTACGCTCTGGTACAGGAAGAGAGGCTGGGCGTGTTGGTTCATATACTTGTCTTTACTAACGAATCTGTAACAAGGACGACGCTACACAAAACACAAAAATTCATGAACGTTTTTTACTTCTTATACTTGTCGAGTATCCTTACTTTACAGCGGTTAAAGACCCGTGCTAAGAGTTAATATGATATACGTACTGAAATAAGAAAGGTTCGTTTCGTTAGCTTCGAGTGAATCTGTCTTGTTATTAAACTACTACAGTACATACAATCTATTCACAACAGCTTGGTCGAACTCGGAGTAATACCTATAACGTGAAGTTTTGCGCAATCTAACCCGATTGCAGGCGGAAGCATGTCTATGTTAATATATAGTTGAATGCAGTTGTTTTCCATTGAAACGTAACGATCTGGGTGTAGCCAGGTGAACTAGGAATGGTATCGTTTGCGACATTTCTGACAAGGCGAAAGGTATAATTTCTATGTGGCCTGCAATCCGCTATACCGCTACTTTTGCATAGAAACATCTGTGAGATCGTGTAAATTAACTGAGTATTAAAAAATTTTTAGGTATTAGTATTACATGTACAGATATAAAGAATTTAGTAAAAGAATTCTTAGAATTCATTTGTTAATTGTCGCTATTGTTTAAGTTCTAAACTATTTCCACGCGAAGACTTTCTAATTATCAAAGATTGCCGATTTCTTCTACACTGGATGGAATAAATTAAGATTTAATTGGCGTGACTTTACTATTAGAGTACAGTTCGAAAGAAATTTAACACAACATATAAAACGTTCAATTTAACAAAAAGTTTTAATATTTTTATAGATTCATAATTAACATCTACTTAATGCATATCTCTAATTTTAAATATTATAAGTTACGTGTCCGCAGTCCACTGTCGAAACATTATCGAAAATAATTTTAAATTGCGTCCGACGAAAGGCGGATTTCAACACAGCCAGTGCTTAGTATCTTAACAGTGTTTTGAAAACGTGTCTTTTTAGGTACAGATAAACAAAAGAAGTATTCTGTTATAATTCTTAGAATATTATTACTTTATTTCACGTCTGATAGACGACAGATCCAAACGGCCTACTTACTGCGTCGAACGTTGTGAAACATTATTAATTTTCTATAGTTCGCACGACAATAATAAATTTTGCTGTAAATTCTTTGTGATCGATACACAGCGGACAAACAAAAAGCTTGACGAGGATTAAATTACAAAATTCACAACCTTGATACATCAGATTATATGAACATTTACAATCCGAACAGTCGTACTAAATTGTGGACGTTGAGAAAATTAAGTTGACATTGTGTAGCCAACAAGTTTGGCTACACTGTCTAGTGGTTCCTTTAGATTCGAGATCAATGCTCTCATGAATATAAAAGAATTGATTTGACTTTTTACTGTTATTTAATTTCAATGGCATATCATATATATAATATGTTAAATTATAATAGCGAAACTAATGTACATAACTTGTTTTATATTATTATATGAGCGTGGAGCAGTCTATCTGTTTTTAGTTATTGAACACGCGTTACAAATAAGACTATTTGCACCAAATAAAATAGTAATATAATAGTAAAAAAAAAGCAAATTATTCCCTTCATCTGTATATTATAAATGAATTTCGTTTTTATCTATAAAATAATTGAAGTTTTACAATAAAGTTAGAAACTAAGACAAAATAAATCTATAAAAAATTTTACCTATTTTAAGATTCGGATAAAGACTAGGGCCTGTCCAGAACTAGCATCAATTAATTCTTAGAACTTACTTCGAAGGCAGCCCTAGTAGGTTCGTTACAAATTTGGTTAGGTAGTCCTCTACCTTGGACGGTGGAGGGGCCCCTTAAACCTACACCTGGGTCGCTAGTCCCAGGCACTGTTGAAGCTCCTCTCCCTGCAACGCGATGGACCCGGAATCCAGCGAATCCATTGAATAATGAGAAGTTTCGTCCTATAAAGGTTTTTGAAAAACGTCAATGTAATAATGTAAACAAAATTTCGCTTTGTAAAATTTTTCACTCCCCACCACAATAATGTGACTACATTAAACAAACGAACAAGAACACATAACACAGACTCTGTAAATATTTAGAATAAAAATTTGAAGACAATTGTTTAGCAACGTGCAACATTACTTAAACAAATACTTGTTAGCAAGAGTTGGCGGTTTTCTTATCGTACTGCGAGATCATAAGCTCATTGACTTCTGATGATGGATGGCGACAAATTCGCTATCCAGCGGCCCCACACACGCAGCTGTTACGACAGCTCTGTTTGTATATCCCTGTCGTGTATTTACGCGTATATAATATAGAAAACCCTACAGTTTTTAAGTGTTTGAGAATGATATAAAAGTTAATTCGATATACATATTTACTTAGAAAAATATTATACTAAAACCTAGAGAAACTTCGACAAATATTTCTGTACAAAATTTATTAAGCAATTGTTACTGTTTGTAATGTAGGAATGTAATAAAAACTAAGTATAGTGTAACTAAAGTGATTACAAAGTATCTTTCGAACAACCACGATTTTCCCTTGACCTGGTACGTCGCCCGACTTCTTTGAATTACATGTAAAATATTAAATTAGTGAATATGTCCATTTGATGTCATCTGATTAGACGAATAAATATATAAATAATAAAAATAGCTTTATCCCAAAATAAAATGATGAAACATATCACGTTTATCATACCAGGTTATCAGGTTAAGATTTTTGAGATGAATGATGAATGAGATACAAAAAGTTCATTCACGAAATAAATGAAAAGTCTGATATAAAGTACGGCCACTTGGTAAATGAACGAATGAACTGGGTAAATTGAACGAAGTTACTTATTATATTTTAAGGTCGAATTCATTTAAAATAATTTGTGATTCGAAATTCACTCACCTTATCTTCAAAAGAACATAAACTAGGAATAAAGTTCATCATTTTCTTTAAATATTTCATTACGTGAAGTTTTCAAATGTGTTAACTAAATAAATTAAACGATTATAAAAATAAAATCTAGAAAATTATCTAGTAACTTTCATGATTCGATTATTCTGTTAAATATAATAAATAATAATAATTCAATAACTTAGTACTAACGTAGATTTCTTTGCATATCTAAATGTTATTTACTTTGTCCTTGTAAAGGTTGAACATGCAATAGACAACATTCACAAAACTTATCTATAACATAATAATTGGATCCGGTTGTATGTTACTATGTACAATAATTAATTAATGTAGTTTACATAGAAATTATATATAAGACTACTAGCTTCCCGCCCGCAGCTTCGCCCGCGTGGAGTTCGGTTATATCGCGTTTTCAAAAGAACCTTTCA
>DVQO01000134.1:0-28477 GCA_018231785.1 Danaus gilippus
ATATATATATATATATATTAGATATCAGAGTTAAACTTTCTATACTGACAATCAAGATGACAATTTAAGCCTTTTTTGGTCTTTTAATTTATTTTCATCATTAAATTTTACTCCCTATGAAATTTACTTATACTCAAATAGAAGTTCTGACTTTTGCTTAAGATTAAACTATTCCAAAAAAAAATATAATGATAATTTGTACAAATCTTAGGTTTAGATTGAGTTAAGTAAACGTCATGTTTTTTGGTGCTATGAAACGTATGAATGAATGAATCTATCCACTGTTTTGCGAACTAAGCTAATCTTCGTTTTTATTAACAAAGGTGGAGTTAAACACATCTGAGATAAAAATATATCGGTAAAGAATATTCATTCAGACTTTTCAAAAAATCTTTACAAAAGTTATCAAACCACAAGTTGTATATGACCTGGATTTATACATTCCACATTCTCAGAAGAATCAACTTAATTTACTAAAACAACTTGTTCAAATAGAAATAAACTGTCATCAGTACTATCGTGCAGTAATTTTATGTTTGTTCGTAAAACATCTAGAAATTTATTTCGCTTGCGATGAGACCAATAATATCACTGTTTCATCTAGTATAAAGTATGTATCCTTGAAGTAAAATATACATATCCTTGAAGTAAATATATCCTTGAAGTAAATATTATTATTATTTAATTTATCTTATATTAAAATAATAACAATAACAAAGGGTTAAGATGTTAAGTTAGATTTTTTGGTTAGATTGTAATGTATAAATATTAAAAATCAAAACATTAGAAAATATTTCAGACCTCCAACAACAAGTAATACAAACGCAAAAATTGGTCACGTTTACAGTACGTGATTAATTAATTATCGTTCTGCAGTCGTTTACACAAGAATTAATTTACATATTTCAATCTGACAGATGGATATAAGGTTTCGGTGTTGTTAAGATTACTTAAGCTAATATACCAAGGAATCTCCCTGAATCCTGAATATGAAAAAGGAAAGGAATTGGTTAGAATGTCTAACTTATAAAACGTGGGTAAGTTTTTATAACCACTTTATAAACGACCACGCCATATTCTTTAATCTTATAGTTTATACTGTATATTTTTGTTATGTTCGTTATGGGTGTGGTACCATTAACTCGATGACCGATGGTTGGTGATAGAGTCGCCATCAAATTATATGAAATAATTAGTATACCATGTTCTTATACTGGACAAATTCTATACTTCTCGAAATTGACAGAGCCAGTCACGATACCATTACTCATACCATTGATATATTTCAATCTAGTTAGTGACTCAATTATGTAGTACATAGATATCACATTATATACTAATATAATGTGATATCTTAATTATAACAGTTTTTGAGGTATTAGTTCTTAGTAATGTGCACTTTTAATGAAAAATAAGTATAATATAATTTTTTTTTCATACCACATTCAAATTGGTTTATAAAATAGGATTATGCAAAAGTGTTGTATGAGATTTTTCCCCAATATAGATCACTGTCAATTAGTAAAACGAGATGTAACGCCTGTCTTATTATGAAGAAAAAATACAATAAAATTTGGAAAACCGATAATAATTTTATCTCCGGATTAAATGTTTTATCCAATTGACATCATATTTAAATTAAACTGTAATTTTTTTAAATTACGTTCCGATTGTATAAAGTTATTCAGAATTAACGAGTCTCTGATTATAATTACATTAACGATGTTTAACATTTACTATTTATTGAATATTTATAATCAAAAAGATATTGTTTAAAGTGAAGACGATATTATGTAAAACAATATCATCATCAGCCTGTTAGACGCCCATTGCTGAGCAAAGGCCTCTTTCTCACAGGGAGAAGATTTGAGCATTAATCACCACGCTTGCTCAAGACGGGTTGGTGATTTCAAACTTATAATTGTGAAACTATAAGTCCAGGTTTCCTCACGATGTTTCCTTTCACCGTAAAACAATATACTAGTTGTTAATATTTGTTAAAATATTATGGGTTTAAGTTATTTAGAAATTTAGTCAAGTTATTAAGTCATTGGTAATAAATAAAATTGTTTATTAAAATCGGAAACGGGAGCAAAATTTCAAATATATTTCTCAAAACCTGTAACTTAATACTTTATCGAATAAAGTATAAAAAATATATTTATGTAATAAAACATAATAATAATTGTTTATCGTTGTATTATACTAAAAATGTTACAACTTGACAGTTGACATATAAAAATTTATTAAGTTGACATCAAAATTGAAAATTAATTAACAAATGAATTGCTCATAGTATTAATTTATACCTTTATTTATTACAGGAAACTGTATAAATAAATAAAAATTGTTTTTTATAAAAAGCCCTTAGATGTAAAAAGTTTGGAAGTAATTGAAAAATTATAGGAATTCATTTGCATATTTCAGTCGAAAACAGTTCGTATAAAATTTAAAGATTAAATGAGGTGTCAGAACCAAGGGTTGCAAAAATTATAAAAGATCTGAAAGGATATTATCGTCATAGCAGAACAAAGAAAAAACAAAGTCTTAAAACTCATAATACGTAGTAGTTAGTTTACTGTCTACTAAGATTTGATATCTGTATTTTTGCTAATATTACAAAAATCTAATATAAATAATTTATAATTATATTAAGAGTATACAAGTAGGCATTTATAGCCAAACATTGAAGATATTTCATAATATACGATAAGCCAGTGTACGTTTTATTTAATTTAAAAGAAAAGTTTAAACGCAAAGGCAGGTGTAATAATTAATATAAAGTATACACCAGATTGTATTAGTTTCAAATTAATAATTTTAGTACCTAAAACTTGACAAGAAATGTGCCCGTGGTAATAATTTGACTTATTTACTTACGACCAGTCAACTCTGGAGGGTACTTTAACATAATGAAAGTACAAATGTAAGAACATGACATGAAAAGTTTACGCAAGACGTGGCAGACATGATAAGAGAAAATATATTTGACAAAGGGACTGACTATGAATAAGACATTTACTTTCTAGGTTTGACAACCATTTCGAATGAAACCGGGTATTTTAAATATTTCAATATAATATGGCTTCTAATGTAAAAATATAAAAAATGAATCAAATTTTTATTTTGTATTTCTCCCGGGATATTTATTCAAGTGGTGCTTTAAGGTTGGGATGTATAGTAACTATTAAATGATTATAATCATTTAATTACATTATTATTAAAAAGTAACAACAGATTGTAATTTTTTCTTTTAGGAATCCAAAGTTTTTGAAGTCGGTGTAATATATTTTCCGTTTCCATACATCTCTGTCACTCGTCACTTAATCTTTCATCCCTTATCCCGTTAATTTTAAGATCCTTTTCACATGTCATCTATCTTGTCTTCGATCTTACATTTCTTCTCTATTCATTAAAGTACCACTTTTATTGAAAATTAATTATTTTGAAAAATATCCTACCAGATGTTTAACAGATATCCTTACAAAGCAACCAATGAGTCGTATCAAATAATAATCTATGGGGTATAAGTTTGATTTATTCTCTTTATTTCATATGAACTGACTCCGAAGGCTTTTAAAATTGTGGAAGTGTTTTATTGACTTCAAATGTTTGATAATTGAGACTGATTATTTAGAAATGCACTTGCTATACCTTGACACATAATTGATATATTTTTTCGCTTATAACGCTTAGCAAAATTTACAACTTTTTATATTTGTAAATTGTAAGACCAGTAATAAAAAAATATATAATAAAATTAAACTTAAATTACTATAATTACAACAAATCTGACTTACTGACATAATATATCTGGAAGTCTCAGTTATCGAAGTAAGTAGTTATAATGTCATTCAAATTTCACAAATGCATTTAAACTACAACTTATACCCTTCTTCTAAAGTCTAGACTATAGATAATGAAAATTGGTTTAGTAATTTAATACGCTTGGCATTTCTTATATTACATACTATAAAGACATGACAATATAAAATTATTTTGCACTTGGTGACAATTGTCCAATTGTAAATGTAAATCATAAATTACCTAAGACTCTTCTATCATATTAGAAACTTCCTACACCTACACCAGTAGTAGACTATCCTAATCTATTTTTACTTTGAAGACATTGAAATCTTACATGATATGAAATGAGGGCACAAGTAAACTGTTCCAACCCCTTAATGTATGCATGAGGAAGGAGACAGTTTATAGCTTCGTCCTGATGTGAAGAAGGGTTACCACAATAATATGGAGAACGTAAAGTCAAAATATATCGTTAAGAATACTGAGACTATGGCTACTATAGGTCTATTCTTAAGTCTAACTAGGTTTAAAAAGTTTACGAAGGATAGAAGAACATATAAAGTTGAAGAGTTCTGAAGTGAAGGTAATATTATATACCAGTTTATTTCGTAAATATTAAATTATTAGAAATAAAGAAACTATCCTTTGCAGTACTTTTTTGTGGAGTGGCCTTAGCTTTGACTCAGTGTCCGACCAAAGATAAGATTCAAGGAAATTTTTACACCTATTAACTGAAGTTAATCAGGGTATTATAAGATTTAATTCTAAAAAGTTATAATTAAGATGAACCGACTCTTCTTTGTCGTGAATGAAAACCCAGAAGCCAATTTAAACAAGCTCCGAAATAATTCCCAATAAATTTTATTGTTATTTTATAGTAACTATTTGTTATTATAAAATTGCTGAATAACCATATTAATTGATATAATAAAAAAACTAACATATAATAACATAAAATATTTAGAGTTATAATGACAAAACTTTTATTTCTAAAATAAAACAAAAAAGGTGTAAAAAGTAGTAGTTTTGTTGAAAATTAAATGATTAGTCCTTCTAATGCAATGATCTTTAAATTACAGATACATGTTTTTTTATAATCTGGGTGAATGATTAAATCATAATAAAATCGGTATCACAATAGAGATGCTCGTGAATAAAGTTACTCTGCATAGCTGTCAAGAAGGTTTCAAACCCTTCTCGCATAAGATGTCCGATACATACATATAGTGAATAATTTTTCCAGCAAAGAAATATTCATAGATTAAGAAAAGTTTTTATGTTTAAAAAGTATTTTTAGAAAATTTAATCCTGGTTTCCCACATAAAAGTGTTATTTTTCGACCAGGAATATAAATTTGTTACGCGATAAAAATTTTATAGTCATGCCTTAACGCGTTTTCATTTTCATTCCATTGAATATTATAATATGAACAATTTCTTATTACTATCTTTGAAATACTAATGAATTAAGTAATTTTTAAGCTAAATAAGACGTGTAGTGTAGCTTGTAATTTTTATTTATGTAAACTTACTTAAACTACATTTTAAAATTATTTTGGAAATTTCTTCGTGATACCACAATGACAAAAAATTATCGACAATTATTGTTATCGTCTATCTTCTTAGCAGTGAACTGAATAGAAAAAATACGTTGTACAACTCACATAAAATTTTTACTAATACACAATAATTATAAATTTATAACCTGTTCCCAAGTTCTTGCATATCGCATTGGTCTAGCTTTTAAGCTGGCAGCAGGATGCTTGAAGCATGTTACATGAAACATTGACTAAAGGTAAATACTCAGCAGGAGATACAACAGGCCAAATGTCAATTCATGTTTAAATTTCGTATGGAACTAGTGTCAGTTCAAAATAACTGATACTGTACGGCTTCCCTACAGCAATACATAACATGTTCCGCGTTGTCGTTTCATATAAACATACGTATCAATAATAAATATTCTCCAATTAAGATTTACAGATGAGATATAGTAATATGATATTTATTTTGTATCTTTTTCATATTTATTATTTTAGTGGTACTGTGCATTTATAACAATTATATATTTTACTAATCGGCTTTATCGAATCGAATTTATTTTCATTAGGACGCTGTAATATTGGTAAATATAATATACACAGAAAATATATCTCAAAGTAAATTATTTTATCTTTATATACTTGAGATATATGGGGTATATGTTGTACCTTTTGTCACAGGAACGAATGTACTTCTATCTTAATATAACTTGATACATGTTCTTGTCTGTATAAATGGAACTTAGTAATAGCAATGATCCCTAATAATAGAACTATTCTATTTCATTCAAAAAGGAAGATCGAAATTGCTATTTATCTATTTGTAATGAAAATCTGAAGAATCTTTTCAGTGGTGTAAAATAACGAGGCTTACTATACAATCAATAATTAAGTTCACATTTTAGAACAATCTCAATCATAAAATTATCTTAATTAATTCAATAGTCTACATAGACAAAATTTGCGTCTCAAATTATAGAACCTATTATAAGTAAATATATAATTTTCGTTTTTATTAATTTAATGAAAATTATATTGTATATGTATTATCTTTCTTTTGTTTAATACTATGAACTTTCTAAACTTATTATGAATGTTGAATGATGTTACATAACAATGTTGTTGTACTCATATTAATCTATACTATAAAAATATAATTTTGGAGTGGTTTCATATTAAGCTTTGGGTTAATGGGTTATTTATGAATTTATGAATGGGTTATTTATGAATTAATTTCCAAATATATTTCGCCTCAGTTGCTTAAAGTATTCTTATATTGTTTCGTATCAATCTATCACGGTTTTTGTTTTTCATATCATCTAACTATATACGAAAGTACTGTCACGAGATTATGAACAGACTTAGAAGAGAAACGAAAAGTATAAGTATCACATCATAAATGTTTTATTGATTTTTTTTTTACTTTGATGTAGCCTTTAAATTTTATTAAGTATCCTAGAAGTTGGATAATGATAATGAGTTTGCTCATTACATCTGTAATTATATACTTACAAATAAATTACTCCTTTTATATTGAAATAAATATGTGTTTATAAAAAGAAATATAGTGACATTTTCAATCAAATGTCTAAAAGTGAATGGAAATTCATCATTTTAATTCAATATTTTTCCGATCAATTTTTTTTTAATATAGTTCAGTTACCTCGAAAACAATTTTAGTTGCTGTGAAATATGGGGTCTGTCGTTGCCATGAAATAAAAATGGGCCAGATTAAATTATGCTTTTCATTTTAACCTCTGAATTTTCAATAATGTTTTGCCATTGCCGATTAGAAATCATAGAATACAGCACTAACACTGTTTCACTAAATATATGTTAGTAACCTTTCTGAGGTACCTATCAATAGTTAAACTTGTTCATTCAAATGAATAAAACTCGCGAAAATCTTAGATCTCATTAAGTTAAACTTGTTGCAACAGCCTAACGGAATGGGCAAAATGCCTTCCAGTGGAACGTTGACCGTAATCTGATAAATTAAATTCACTATAAAATTACAGTAGTAAAATAAATACGATAGTTTTAAAACTGTCACACATAAATCTTTCTCTAACTTTAACACAGTATGTGATGGTGTGGCATGTTTTTATTTCTCAACATCTAACGCGCCAAACATGAATCACCGTCTCCTGATTGTTTTGAAAGTTGAAATGTCCAGAAGAAATTATAAAAACACACCATGTTTTCTTTTCCTTGTGCCAATTTTACTCAAACATTTTTAAATTTTGTCTTATTAACAAACAATTAGAAATAAAGTCAAGAAGTCGTAACTTGAAAAAAATTGAACAATTACGAGTTTTCATTTACCGCAAACTTTTTTAAGTTTAAGCGTCTATTTCTTCGTCTAACGAAGTAATATTGTGTTAAATTATTTGCATCAGTCATCACACTATTTATTTACCAAATTTGAAACTGTTTTATATTTTTTGCTTTTAAGTAAAACAAAAGACACAGCTTTTTTAGGGCATACAACATATTTTTATGTATTATGAACTATAAAAGCTCTGTTACCTTTTATAAAAGATCGTAACATGAAATCTTCTGTAAGAGAAGCTAACAGGTAGTCCCATAGGGGGCTTCAAATATAAAAGCCTCTAGTTTTTATAGTAAAAAAAATTTGGAATGAAAATATTAACTTATTGATCGTTACTTTTTCAATCAAGGCTGTATTCTCAAAAAAATTTGATGTTTCTATATAATATGTTTTATGAAAATAATACACTAGATTAATTACCACAATAAAATTAACATAGGGGTAATTATTAATTTCAAGTTCAACTAATGTAAGATATAAGTAAAAAAATTGCCATCTGTCTATCTACATATGTCATCTTAATTTAAATTTAACAAAATACTTTATTAAATAAAAGTTTCCGCAACGGCTTGAAACAAACATAGTTTAAAATATTTGTATTGAAAAATTATAATAGTTGTTGTCATATAATCAACCGTCTCTGCTTCCTTCCTTCCGAAGAAGGAGTTTTTACTCTCGTCAGACAACGCAAAATAAATAGGTGTAGGCAATTAGTGACAAGTTTTGTTCAGGCTGTTTTTTTTTAATAAAGATAGAGCACTCACCGATCTCCGGACCATGTTGTGGTAGGCCAGCCGCCGACAGTAATAAGTAAATCAATTAATGACTAAAAATCTTGTTTTCTTTTTTTTTCAAGCGATTTCTTTTGTCTTAATTTAAAGTTTATTTGAGCCTTGCAGCAAATAAGGAAGAAGACAAATTAACGTACCGGATTCATAAAACACAGTTGAAAAGAAAAAGTTAAAGTAAATGTGAGCTAATTAAAAAGAAATGTACTCACTCTCGTATTTTTTTTTGCCGTACAAGATGTTTCAAACAAATTGTTTGTTAAATAAATCGTCTACACATTCGAATCTTATTTTTTTATTTAGATTAAATCCTTTTTGTTTTATTTTTACAATTGTCTGGGGCAAAACTAAACCAAATAGGTAGCCTACTAAAGTTTGTCACCCAAGAATAAAACAAGTTATCTTGTTAAGTGATTTTATCAGAAATCTATCCGATATCAATACCCTACAGAATAAAGAAGTCTGGATGTACGAAATTGCATAGTGACATGATTAAATTCATTAAAATTATAAAATTAATTTTTAAATGAAATTAAATTTTTCGGAGGAGGACCGGGTATTGCGGCGCGAATTGGGAGAGGCCTATGTCCAGCAGTGGACCAAGATTGGCTAATGATGATAAAATTTTCGGTCTCTATGTGTTTTTTTTTATATCTACTTACATCTTCCCGACGTTTTGGTTACTTTACAACAAAAGTGATATCCAGCAGACGAAAAATAGTATAAAATAGAAAACAAAACGGGTAGATGCAAAATATTAAATCATAGTAACATTGTTGTTAAAAAAATTGGTATTTCTTTTTGTTTATGAGCCTTAATCAATCCACTACTGGACATCTAATCTGAGGTACTCGTATCTCGTCATGAAGCTCGATCTGCGTCTCTTCTCCTACAGTATTTTTTTTTTCATTCAATAAACAGTAATTGTTTTTTGCATTTAATTAAAGTATCTTTAATAAATCTTATAGAAACTGGTTGAAAATAGAATTTCCAAGAGAATACAGTAAAAGTTTATGTAACAATATTGAATCCGAAAACAATAAACATATCTAACCCGAAGAAAACAACTTATGCTATTTACTATAGCTGAAAATTTAATTGCTTAATTAAAAGAACTATAAAAATGCCAGACATCAATTTCATTGACAATATTTTTAATAAAATATATATCTGTTTTAATATCAAAACGAAAGTATTATTTGAGTAACTTGATAGTTGTTTTTCGTCAAAATTAATTAGTGATGGGTAAATATTTTTTAGGTTTGTGAAAAGTTTAGGATGCTTTGTTAAAGTGTAAATTAGAAATTGATTTGAAATTGATTATATTTTCAATCCTTTGTTTAATCCAAATATATTAAGGGGTTTGGTAAACCCGGTGTGACTTATGTCAGTAGAATCAGTGGCTAAAGCCTACACAACACAGACTTTATGGTTCCTACTGTGAAGCTTTCAAATTGATATGGGGTTCAGTGCTGTCATTGAAAACTTTCAAAAACTGTTATGACTATTATAGTTAGATATATATGAAAGTTCTTGATAGATCTTTGGCGTTACCAATTACGCACTTGTTTGAAGAAGCAAAACACAAAAATATAAACTTCAACAGATGATGTCCCTTGCCACAAAACATGTCAACTGAATCTCTCTGATCATTTTGAACAGTCTTGATAGCTGCACAGTATCAATATGTTAATTAATTATTTATTTGATTACTATAAACAGTATAAGTTACATGAAATTTTACATTACAACAATTTGCCAAAAACTTTTGCACTCTGCTTAATATTCCCTCTTACATAACATAAATATCAATCTAAAGATATTCAGAAAGAAATTGCTAAAAAAGATATGATTACTTTATATACAGCTGTCAGATACAGTGAATCACATATTAATGTAAAAGGACAATCTTCCTTTATCTTAAACATTGCCTTTGTAACGTAACATCACGTGAGAATTCTTATATCGAAATAATAACATCTATTGAATTTTGGTTATAATTATTACATAATTAAATGTACAGTCGCGTACTCGTAAAGGTTTTTGTGTGTGAATTTCTTATTTTGATAACTTTTTATTAAGACTGCTAAGAATTTCAATATTTATTATGCTACTCTAGATCTGTTTTAAGGTTGGCTATTGAAAAATTAGTTCTCTAAACATAAATATTAGATGACTGTCATTCAAACATTATTGATTTTATGTTTTGAATTTTTTTATTGCAGGACTATTACTTTATATACATAAGTAATATTAGACAAAATAAACAAATTTCTTATGTCTTCAACTCTCGGTGTTTACTTTGAAATAAAGTTTCTATAAAGCATCAAAAATAACTCAGACTGAACACTTATACAAAAATATTACAATTTTATATCATTGATATAAGATAATTTTATTTTTATTATTTATATGTTTTGTAATCGTTATGACTAATATTACTCATATTTGCTTTAACATATTGTTTGTATGTACTTAAACTAAGTGCGTGTCTGGAAAGGCTCATCATAGTTTTAATTCGATCGACCTATATTGTAAAGAGGGATCCATTAAATGATAAGTAATAATCTTTTATTTGTCAAAAAGACATTCGTATAATATTTAACGTATTACTTTGTATCTAGTATTTTACTTCTATTTGGCATAAAAATTGTTTGTTAGTGGTCTCATATTTCACTATAAATTATATTAGTCTAAACATATTCTATGAACCGAAATTCGAATGTTGTTAATTGGGTTCTCTGAACTACTGTTTTGTCCTTCGGGTAATTTTCATTTAGGTGCCAAAATTTTATTTGGCAATGCTTTTTGTATTGATTTTAAGACACACATGCACGATGAAGACTTTTCCTTTGCTTCTAATATAAAGAAAATTAAACTATCCGCATTCCTCAAATGTTAGTCTACATGTAACGATATACAATAATAATATATTTAATCGTTTTTACATATTAATAAAAATTCGTTTCACCTCTCAGGATTGTGAAATATTTTGTTATTTGATTTTATATTAAAGAAAAAACCTTAATTTTAAATTTGGCATATTAATTTCAATGCACTTTTGTTTTTGGCTCGTATAAATATTTCTATTTTTCTGAAATGAGTAAAATTGCAATTTAGTAACTTTTTTGTGAAACACTGATAAAGAATAAATATTTTTGCAGAGTATTGTTAAAAAATTGTTCAGTTTAAATAGGAATGAAATGACTAATAGTATTACAGTTACAAAGAGGTGTTAAAAGCGTTAGAGAATAGAAAAATTAAAAGGTTCTTCGAAAGACAACCACAATGTATATTAGCTTTTTGCGTGTAGAACATTACTAAAGGTATCTATAACACCTAACTTATAACATCAGTACATTCCGTTTAGGAGTGATGTATGTTTGCAATTTAATTATTAAGGTATAATCAAACAAAAGGTTGATTAAAAATATTTTTCTGTCACAATTTATATATAACAAGAAAAGGAATTATGTCGCTAAGCTTAAACTCTTACAATATAATAACTTATTATTTGCACATTTTATAAAGTTTACTAAAACTATACGAGTTAAAAAATATATAACTGTTTTTAGACAAGTACCTAATAATTTTAAAAGTATAGTATGTGTGACTTATCTTTTCACGATGCGGTGGAGTTTTTAAAGATTTAAATCTTGGTCTGATATAAATTTTTTTGCACATTTTAGTATTGTTTAAATATGTCCAAACACTCGTTTAATGTCACAAATATACTTTAATTAATTGGTAAAATATTCTTAAGGTTATATCAATCATACATAGTCTATTGTACATCCTCCAAAGTAATATTGACAATTCTATATTTATGTTATTAAATTTAAAAAAATCATATAGATAATTAAGAAATAAAAATCTTTAAATTCTGTAATATTTTTGTTAAATCAATTTAGAATTTCAGCTTAGTTTATTATAATTTATCTTATAAAACCTTCTTTGACGTAATCAATGAGCAAAACAATCGACGTAACAAAGGGGTAAATAGTAAGTATAATATTTTGGTCAATTTTAAAAACCACATTAAAGAATCTTTCACAGTATGGATTCAGTATCATCAATGAGGACTTACTGATCAGCCTCTAAATTAAGATCATATGTAATTCTTAATTTTTAAACTAACGTATAAATATCTGCATCCACCGTTACACATATCACACTACACATAAACTATTGAATCTGTAAGTTTAGTATAAAATAACTTTTAGTATGCGATATAAAAAAGCTCCCGTTTTGGGGCTCGGACGAAAAATATAAACAGACTTTTTCCAATGATCCTTAAAGAGGTTTTAACCACATGAGTTGTATAGTTAATTATACTCTCAAATTTGCATCAATATTGGCTTGATACGTTGAAACCGCAATGCCGCATGCTTTTAAAATTAGTACTCTTAAAAATTGGCATAGAAAATAAAAATTATTATAAACTTAATCAACACTTGATTTATGTATTGTTGAAATTAATCAGTGGTTATAGAATTCAATTTTCGACTAACAACACTGTAATTCATGTTAAGAAAAGTTATGTAAAACTATAATGATTCCCAAGGAGTGATTATTTATTCCAAAAGAGGGTTGATGTCAGGCAGGCGGCCGGTCGTAAAAACAATTAGCCAAAACTATTTACAATATGCAGGGCAGACCCTGGTTAAAGCTGAGAAATTGGCAAGAAGAAGGAGAAGAAGATGTAAGAAACTATGATCATAAAGAGAAATTTCAAGTTTAAAATATGTTAGTAATGTAAAAGTTAAATTGGTCTTTTGTTTTTTTTTTATATGAATTTAGTTCAGATTTATGACCGTGTTATATGTTAGGTAGATTGAGATTCTGTCTCCCGACACAACGTGCCCCAGTCGTTTTGCCATTCTGATTATCTTGTCTTACCGGAATCGGTGAATTTAGTGAAACTTTAAATGTAAAACATTATAAAGATGTCACAAACGACGCTAAATACTTATAGTAAAGTTTTTAAAAATTTTACTTAGTTGGGAAAAATTTCGAATTATAGTCAAAAATCTTTATTATTTTTTATGCGTTATAAATTTAGTCTTTTTACTTTATATTTACCTCAGTATTATATAATTTTTCAATAGCTATCAAACAACAAAGTCATAATACTTTCAAATTTTGATTAACGAAAAATTTTATTTTTGATATTCATATACTACTTGTATATCATACGTCTGTTCCAAATTGAAAAATAAAATTCATTTTAATACAACTTTACGAAAATATAATTCTGTTCGATGTATTTGTAAATAAAAATTTTCAAAAGTTCCCAGTACAAGTAAATTTAGTAAGAGATAACTTAAAAACTAATTTAAAAGAACTAAATTGATGTTTTGGAAGTGAAATGAAATTGAGGTAAAAATGCTTCTGTAATACATTTATTTTATTTTAAATACTCTACAAATTTTTATTTTATTATAATCTTTCATAAACATGAATAGTTGATTATTATTAGTAGGGATGTATATAAATATACATGATTACTAATAATAATAACGTATAAAAAATTTAATAATTACTTTTTGATTAGATTTTTAAGAATTTGCATATTGCTTCTTTACTTAAACAAGCTTCAGTACCACCATATATTTAGATAATAAATAAAAAAAGCGTTAGTAAATACGTCAAAATATAATAAAAACCTTCATTGACAATTGACGTCTTTGATATTGAAGACAAAAAATAATGACAACAAATAAGCACTTACCGCGTAACAGCAAATAAATAACACTTTTTATATGAAATTTGCACTCAACGCAACGAACACGACCGTTGTTGGTATGGTCATCGAGTAGTAAATGCGGTGCGGAGACCGCCCTCTTGTATAGACATGCGTGCTGCGGACTACAAAAGAAATATACAATATAAATTTCTTATATTATAAAACGACATGATTCATGTCATACTGTGTCAGTTTCAGACGCAATTAAATTTGATAATGCTTTCATTCTTGTTTTGTCAATATTAAGTAGTCATATATTTTTCCAATAACTTGAAGTTTGAATTCTACATTGAAACTATTTATAAAATTTTAGCTTTAAGAGATATTGCTAATGTGGATTTTCTAATAAATAGATTAGGTTACATTAATTTTGAGACGTGATCATAAAAATGCCAATAGTATTTAATATCACAAAGGTAAGTGATAAGTTCAAATTTAAAAGAAACAAATTAAATTTTCACTGATTAGAATTTATTTAAATATACCCCAAAAAGTATTATGAATGTTCCATCTGTCTCAATACAAATTCTGTATGTTTTAACGTCTTCGCTTCCTTTTTTTCCGCTTTCCTTACGCTCATACCAATTATTATTTTTTTGGTGTTATGAGGTATTTTCTTAATTACCTCTAGTTAGTTATAGATATAATATTTTTTATTAAATAGTTTAAGATTTTTTGATAAACAAACAAATCCTCCGTAATACTCTCATGTAAAATTATAGATATGATAGATATATTAAAACGTGATTCGCGGTTATTCTCCGAAATTTATGATGGATTTTTACACGTTGTATTTTTATTGGCATAAATAATTTTGGTGCTATGAGTTATATACTTCTTTTTATTATTATTTTCTATACGATTATCGTATGTTGTTCGGGATTTTCGGCAAAGTGGTTTGTTGCAGTGACTGTCTAAACTGTTTATACAATTTTTCACTGTTGCTATGTATTATTTTTTTTTATAAAATTACTTTTTAATGAATACACATTTGAAATCACTGGCCTCGAATATATACCAATCTTTAGTCCATATAATGATTTTTTTTAAGAAACCAAAATGTTGAAAACAGTTTTGTGTCGGTACTACTAATATTAAAGATTGGATTTCTGCTACTTTTTCGATTCTAAAAATATTTTGTAATCCCGAAAATTTTGATCTGAACCTAGCTCTCCCATTTCTTTAAGTTTCGTGAGACATACTTGTTTTACTACTTCAATCTTTTATTCTTGACGAGCGGCAACAAACACACAGAGCCAAATGCATATTTACCTAAATACCCATTTTCTTGTGCCAAATCATAGTTACCCCAATCACCAAAGATAAGTCACTTTCTTTATTTACTCAAAATTCAATGTATATTGTACATAGAATTTATATTGATTCTAAATTATGACATCTAGTATGACAAACCATATTAAAATCATAAACATACTTGTAATATCTGCCTAACTATACGGTTTTAATCATAACGATATAATAATATTGATAATAAAGAAGTTGTAATAAAAATTGTGATTACAAAAAATAGGATTATATTAGAGATATTAGAGGCTGATACAAAGTTTATCATAAATAGAGCTGCATCGATAAAAAAATATATGGGCCTTTTTGTGGGTTATAATAAGACATATTTTGTAATTCATAATCGACAAACTTTGTATCCAATCAACTATCAAGAACATTGTATGTAACAATGAAAGGATATCAATAAAATGAAAAAATATTTGTTTATTAAATTATTATTTTACAAATAATATAAAAATACTTAAACAATATTATCCTTCGAAAAACTTCTACTAATGTAATCGTAAATGAAGTCAATTGCCATTATTCAAGTGATAATAACCATAAATTCATTTGTAAAGTAGGTGGCTGTTTACATTCAAAAGAATTTCATTAGTTTGATTAAAGGCAACGAACTTGATAAAATATTTTTATCCTTCCCAAGATTCATTGTATAATTGGCAAGTTAAAAGTTTTTGTTTTTCATGCAATTTATGAACAGAAAAAACCTATATAATATCAATAAAGTCAAAAATAATTGACGGTAGCTGAAAATATATCATCGCCAAAAATATTAGCAAAAATATAAAACTCAAAAAGACTGCAAAGATACATAAATGATTGTCAAATGTAGTTTTCAATTGATGTATTTTTCCTAAAAATCGTCCCGGAAATTCTTGTCGCCTGTTATGAAACAAAAATAATATATTGAAAACAAGGCATGAAAAAATACAATATTAAATAAAATATAGTTGAGTTTAATAATTTCCTAAATAACAGCTTTTTAGCTGTAATTAATTTTTAAATTGTTACACTTACGCAGGTTCCGCCAAAGGAAATGGAGGTTTTCTTCCAATGCCTACTGGCATTACAACAGCTTTCTCCAATGGCATTAATGTCAGTTCTAAATGTATGCAACCCTTAAATAATATTTTCATATGTGATACTATCTTATGTAATAAAAATATATTATAATATTGTTGCTTATCACTAACAGTGTCACTCAAAAATATATTTCATTATATCAAGTATTATTATAAACTGGTTGTGCCCATGAACTCAACAGCCATGAGAAAAATTATTTAGTGACAATAATTTAAGTCATTCCTTATTACATCAGCTTTTATCAAATCCAACCAGTCGTTCCTGAGATGAGATGGAACAACCACGACGAAAGTTGTAGAAGAAAGAATCGTAAAGAGATAATATTGTTTTTTTAGCTTTATCTTTAATTTAAGTTGTATTTATTTAAGTGTTATATAGAAAATGTAAAATTTTATTTGACATACGAATAATACTAACTGAGAAGTACAATACAAAATTCATAGAGATAAGTATATAAAAAACTGAACGTAATGAATAATAATTCTAAACGCAACTGTAACTTTTCAAGTACCGGTATAAAGCTTAGAATGTGCAACATAAAACGTGAGACATGTGTAACCCAATTTAAGAAAAAAATTGAGGATCAATTCTGTTAGAATTGTTCATACCCTAAATATTAATGCTCCAGAACTCTCATCAACTGCGACTAACGGCCACCAGGATTTTATAGATTCGGAATAAAACAAATCAATTTTTTTATTATTGTTCAAGGACTCCAAGGAGCAGTCCTGAGCTTGCTTCTCTCCACAAGTCAAAGCGTTAAGATTTAGCATAATTTTCCCTGGAAAATATATATATATTTTTAAGTAAACTGTTTATAATATTATTCTGATTATTTTTATTTTATCCGTCAAGGAGAATAAAGATCGAAAATATTTTTCTTCAAAAATAAAAGATGAGATGACAAAAAAACATGGAATAACTAAGAGAAGGGATCGCTAGAGAGGAACTAATGTGTGACTGCCGCTGAAGACTCATTAATCATATGAAATACAAGCGCTCTTTCACGTCCAAAAAGTAAAATAATAGTAAGCTGAAGCGATTTGTCTGTATATTTTTATTTAGTTTATTAATAGTTATTATATGTATAAGATTCTTTTTATATATCTAACAGTTTTTGCTCATTTTTTTTTAACTTTAGGGACATGTTAGTTGAACGATAATTCATAAACTAGAAACAACAACAAAAAATAAGCAGAGAAATAATTTGATAGTGTAATAAATACTGTGAAAAGAACTAAAGAGGGAATCGCTTTCTCGGTTCTCGTACGAGGAAAGTAACGGTATTGACTTTTCCTGATTTGCTGCGTAGGTTATTGTTTGCAGACACAAACGTGCATCCAGCGTTAAATTTACAAGGGAAGTGCTATGTAACAAACTATCCCGGTTTTTACCAATTACAAAATTGGATATGATCATTTAGTTTTAAGTTTTAAAAAATATTTTCTTATTATTCATAGTGTAATCTATTTTATTACAAATATGTTTATTGATACTAAACAGAAAGTCTGCATGTCTTCATTTCAAATTAACTTAAAGGTACATATTTGATATTTTCTTAATTTTAGTGTCGATTGATTATTCAGAGAAAATTGCTTTTGATTCATTTGTTTTTTACCGAAAAAGTAAAAGTAGATTGAGAAAGGTAAATTTTATTTCGGTCTCGTTAACAGTTAAACCACAATTTAACCCTTTTTAAGCGTTTGCCTTACCTAAAGGGCATATATTTTATTGATATAAGATTGAATTTATCAATCATTTTCATGTTTAGTATTACATTTACATTTTTTACTTTAGAATAGCTATGGGGCTAAATTCAATGTGTTTGAAAAAATGCTGTGGAGAGTTTTGCAAAAAAAAATTGCTAATTCATCAGAATGCATAACAAGCCATTAAGCCCTTATCGTTGATATGCTATAACCGCTGAGTGAAAAATTGCTCAACTAACCCCGCCCTCCTCAATAACGAATTTCAATTCACCGTTTATACAATTTGCAGAATAAAAATTACTCTTATTTAGTTCGATAACAGTAATTTTTATTCTGTAATTTGTATTAGTTCATCACAACTACAATTACCTGTAACTTTAAATTTATTTTTAAAAAGAGTTTAACTACTTTAGACAATCTTCCCTCCAAAACTGTAAGCATATTAATAATAAATAATTTAAATATACACATGTCGTTGACTACCTAAATCCTCGGTTTGATTTAAATCATCATTATCTAAAACCTGAACAACTAGTACAGGCGGTACGTTGTCCCCACTTTCTGTAAAGATACCTCTCTCTGTGTTAACAATCTGCAATGAAAGCGTAAAAAATATATTAAAACTAATTTAGAACGTTATGTGACTGGTCTTATTAACAAAAATGCACTAAATTTACTTTGAAATGTAACAGTTGACATTTCGCTTCAATAAACTATTACCAGGATTACATAAATAGTTCTTAAATTTAATACATATACCTTCCTGTCTGCGTGTTCGTATTTGAAATGGAAAATCATTCTCCAATTAAAATTACCTTTCCCTTCGTAACATTGGTAATGAACATCTGTATTTTGATATAGATTTGAAGAACCGATCAATCTAAAATGATTCTGTACATATTATTTTTCGTATACTTTTTCAAGCTTGCACGAATACGATCCTATATTTTTTCTCAATAATATAATAAAATAAACAATGTAATATATTTTAGTAAAAGTAACTCGTTCTAAATTTAAGTTAAAACGATATTTGACAGTACTTTTATCCATTTTAGTACAATATACATTATATTTAATTTTCATTACCTGTATTAACAGAAAATGCTCAGTAAGGGATGGTTTCTTCGATAAATACAGTGACCGTATTAAAGTCGTTCCACTAACTACTTAAATGGTTGTGAGTATGATAATTGAAAACTTACGCTCTCACGTAAATATCAGAGACTTTTCTTCCTAAGTTATCTAAGTCACTCATCTTGATTCGAACATTGTAAACAGTTAGTCTAAGTTCGTAATCTTCAGATTCCCTGGGGGTAATTTTGATGGGAGGAGGGATATAAACACCCGTTTCCAAAGGAAAAATATCCACCCACAATAGAACTTTACCCTACAATTAATATACGGTGTACTACATGTGTGGTATAGTTAGAATACAAAATAAAGGAAACTACAAATCATAGCCATATTATTGGCAAAATTCCAAAGCGCACACGAACAAATAATAATTTAGTTTTAGTACGACTTAAAATAAATTTTATTACTATTAAATATATTTCCATGCCATACCTGTTCGATTCCCGGTTTATTTGGGTCATATAATGTCCTTGTTTCAACGTGTTCGGGAACAAGGTAATACCCACAAATTGGTAACGTATGCCATTTATGTAGAATACTCAAACATAGCTTTTCTCTTTGCAGAGCAGCTGATGAAAAAGTAGTATCTGTAATATTTTTTCAGAGAGAGTTACTACTAAATTTATGATTTTTAATCTTTGATTCAATAAATAAACGTAAATTGCACATTAGTATAAATATTGCTATTTAGAAACCTTTTCAATCTTATTTAAAGTTAAATAATTTATATGACTATATGTTTTGGACTACTTTGAAAATATGAGAATTTTTGAATAATATCAATTATTTACAGAGCGCACTTATTGAAAAAAAAAACCGTAAACAGGATATGCATACCTATACAATAAATTTAAATATGCCGTAAATAGTAAATATGAGCCAAGAGAGACAAGGAAAACAAAGAAGTTATGCAAGCAAGCATACATATTACATACGTCTAGGAAGGCAACATAATAGTAAAATATAATATCTTTTAGATTATATAATATGTCGATTTTGGGTAAACAAATAGAATTTTAATTTAATTGTTAATAAGTTTCAAAGTTACGTAGGGTACATGTAAACGACATAACCGACCTTTCTCATTGTTTCTATATTCTACACCATTGACTAACAAGGTATTGCTGTTTATGAATCTCGGAGGCGGAAGATGGTTCTTTGAACAAATTTCGTCAAGAATTTCCGAAGGCTTCAAACAATCACGCCATTTGAAAGGTTCGTTTCTGATAAGAAATATAATTTTTTAAAAGTACACCTATACATAAAAATTCTATTTAGTATTGTAATACATGCAAAAGAATGAATTTTACCTAAAAGCTCTGTAATATCTAACTTTACAAATCATCCTATATTTGTTTCTAATTTATTTAAAATGTTATAAATCCCCTAAGTATGTAAATGATAATAAAATGGAAAATGCAAATGTAAAAATTTTGGGTACTAACATTTTAATATTTATGTATATAAGATTTATTAAAATGCTGAGTTAAGAATAAATATTTTTTCAAGTTTTCTTTTATGTAATAATATCTTACAGGCTGTAATCTAAAGGTAAACCAACTCGGGCTCTGTGTTTAGAATAGATGCGATCTTCTAGGTCAATTGTTGTTGTACCAATTAATTTATCAGGCGAGTTTATTCCGTAGTCATATAACGAAACTGCCAAAAGATAGTCATCAGGCAGACAACAATGAACTTCATGCATTCTGTTAGTAAGGATAATAGTATTGTGCCCATAAAAATAATGTATTATTTTATATTACCTATAAATGTCTAACTTAATCAGATCAAAATATAAAGCAAATTATA
Source organism: Danaus gilippus (assembly GCA_018231785.1). Taxonomy (NCBI): domain Eukaryota; kingdom Metazoa; phylum Arthropoda; class Insecta; order Lepidoptera; family Nymphalidae; genus Danaus; species Danaus gilippus. The sequence goes on from DVQO01000134.1 coordinate 21,257, forward strand.
AAGTTAGTTTGCATTTGGTATAAAACCTTACTTTCCAAATATTGGATTAACTGAGTTCGGGACGTAGTTGTTTCGGTCAGCTATGCGTTTGTTTCCACAATTTAACACGATGTAAGGATTAGATTTCCCAATAAACTCTTTAGATTTGAGATTAACTCCTTTCACAATGTAAACACGGACGAGAAATTCAGCAGGATTGTTATGGGGATGATCGTCGAAAAATCTATGAGAAAATACACTCTCAAAAAAATTAATTTACGTGAGAAATAAAATATTTTGTAATTGTTACACCAATTTACTATGCTTCTTAATAATTGACAGCCTGGGTAAAATATTCATCGTAATCGATTTAACTAATCAATACACCGAATCCTCAAACTTGAACTTGTTCAAAATCAACTGATAAAAAAAGCAAATGAAAGCAAGACGCGATCCCTCTACTAAATCACGAAATCAATAACTTGACGCCTTAAACCCTTACCCTCTATTTAAGTCAATTCCGCTGGGAGTAACAGCGATCGTGTTAGTTGGCGGCGGCCACTTATATATCGCAAATCCCGCCTTTAAGAAACCGCAGTAAAGCTTCTCGTCCTTATCTGGAATACCTGTTTTCTTTCCATTATAAAGTTTCAGTGTAGCGCACCAATCTTTAAACTTGGAAAATTGTGGCTGAGTCTCAACTTCTGTTTCGTATATCTGAAATACATATGTTTCCTTAAATCCTTACAATACTTACAGTATTCTAATTCAATATTACTACAACCACAAAAAATCTTAGCCATACAATATATATAACATGATATTATTGGTTATCCTTACTTACGATCAGTTTACGAAATGTGTTCAATATTGAAGAATCTTCGTCAATGTAATCCTACAATTAAACAATTTTACATTTAAGATTAAAAGGCTACTAATAATAAAGATTCAGAAATTATTTGGATATCATTCATGTCAAATGTGGTTTAACATATCATTTGTATAATTGTTCGTAAGGGGTTACTTTTTGCGAACATAAATATCGAAACCACCAGTCCTTGGGTTTCGTGTTTGTGGTTTTGGCTGCCAAGTTATTCTCAAGTTTATCCATAAAGATGGGCAATAGAGTATATTTCTCTTCATCCAGTTCTTTATTTTTGAATATATTATACCATTTTCTGTGCGCAGTTTTAGTGGTACTTAAACTCCTCATAGATATTTTACTGCCATAGGCGTCATCACAAATAAACTTAGAACTTTTCTTCATATATACAAATTTATTTACTGAAAACAATATAGGTAAGTGCTTAACTTATTGAATGATAATTTTATGAATTCCCTAATTTGGAACATGATTTTTCACCTTGAATAAAATCTGATGACATAATCGAAACACACTTTAAAGTAGCCTCCCTCTCATCCCCGGGTAGCCATTTTATCATATATTTACTGAGATTTTTTACAGTATTAGTTCCCATATATAGCGATCTCCCAAAAGTGCTGACATCATACAATTTTATTCTTAGTGGAAGACAATAAGCTTCGTTTAAATAGGCGTCAAAAACCTGCGTGGTTCGACCTTTAGAAAAATTACAGTTGTTAGCCTTATCTGTAATTATTTCAGATTTTATACTGAGATCCTCAACTTCCATTACAACACAGGGTTTTCTCATTGAATCAATATCCCGAAGTCCCCACCAATAAACATCGACTCTGAGAGACAATAATAGAATAAATTAACTTTATTCTCCCTGAAGTTATTTACAATTTATTTAAATTTTACAATTTAAAAATAATTGCATATACTTGGAAAATATTTTTTTAATAAATAAAGTCAGAATCAATGAAGGCGATCGTATGCAAACACTTTCTTCTTAACTAACTTACTTATAAGTAGAAGGTTTTGGAAGTAGGTTCATTGGAAGACTTTCAATTCCTTCAAAAACCTCGGCGCCATAAGCAGTGTTCGCTTCGAAAATTTCATCCTCTGATGTGTATTCAGTAGACCGAAGTAATCTCTCGGGTATCTTGAAATAAGTACATTTATATTTTCAGAAAGATTTGTTTATAGTGACATCTGTTAAAAGGAACAAAATCATCTGTGAAGCGACCTAGAACGATTGATATTTTTAAAGTCCGCTAGATGGAGCTTAAGAGTATATTCTGTTTATTTCGTATTTCAATAAAATTATAACTTAATTGCATTTTTTAAAACATATTTCGTTCTTGATGTAAGGAATAAAATACATCTATGTAAATTTATTCACTTTCATGTAACGGAAGGACCTCTATGCAAAACTTATAACATTTTTAAGACAAACTCCAATGTTAAACAAGTCCTCCTACTATTATCTTTCTATCTGTAGATGGCGGTAGATATAACTAAGCTATTTTATTCATCAATTTACAAAATATAGCAATTAAGTAGTGTAGTTTGCATATTCCTTTCCCATCTGATGTGTATTTCACATGAAATTATACTATTATATAGATTATAAAATTTTGCTTAAAATTTTGTGAAATATCTTGAAATTTTTCTTTTCAAATGACTTGGTGAGATCAAAACGTATTTACCGGTGTTCAAACAAAATATTCTATAATGTCAGGTCTAAAAAATTCTTAAATTTTATATGTATATGGAGGCATGGAGTCATTTTTATTATAGATACCTATACTTACTTTTAGATTTCATAATTTTCCATTATTATTATGGCTTTTAAATATAAGTGTTCTTTCTGATTTCTAGTATCTATTTCATTTGACATTTTGAAAAAAAAAATAATCCGTAATTCCAAATAACATAATTCAATTAGTAAACTCTTACAATTGCATAAATTGATTTATATTCTGATCATTGTTCGCAACTATTTCATCAATTAGGGACATGAATAACGGCAAATATTTTTTTTTAGATTTACAGTATTGAATAAGTAATAATTTTTGATTAAAAATGTTCCTGAACAATTTCAGGCATATGTAAGATACATACATACATCATACAATATTATAAATTGTTGAGTCTCACTTATATTATTTCTTATACTACCTAACTTAATTAATAAATTCATTCGAATATTTCCGTGTCTATTTAAATATTTAATATTTACGTTACACATATGTACATTATAATGACCTACACGTATTCATATACTTATGAAGTATATAAAATAATACTTAAAATATAACCAATCGAAAAGTTAAATATATTAGCACCTGTAACAATTGTACTGACATTAGGACTTGTCCGGCGAATTCAGTGCCTCGATAAAAATCATACCACTGCAGACTGGGTGCATTTTCATAGCTCGGTTCATCAGTTACTTCGGGATAAATTTTTATCCTTCCTAACAATTCCGTTTTACCCTGAAATAATAAACAAAATACGGATTTCGTTTGTTACACTCTTCTACCTTGTTTATAAAGAGATTTAAAAAATGAAAATCTGTAATAACGATGGAAACGTTTGAAACTTATAATTCATAAAAGTTCTTTACAAAGCCTCTATCAAAATAAAATCAAATATTGCATATACGAAATAAAATGTATGCCTTACCAGCGAAAACTCAATTATATCTATAAAAAAAAAATTAAAATTTATTACGTATATTTAATAAAATGATATGTTGCTAGTTTAAATAATTCGAGAAATTCTTATCATACTTTAGTAACACCTATCTAGCTTTTTATAAAAATTTGCATAAGGAGTAAATAATTACGTTATTTTGAATATAAAAGCTTGGTAATTATAAAAACGCATGATTAAAATGTCTATGCAGAAGAGACAGATGCTTTAAAAATTACCATGTCGTTTTACAATATACATATATAAAATCTTGAACATGTTCTAAATGGAATAATAAACAAGCTCTGTTTGTAATATGATACTATAATAATGTAACTTAATTTTTATGACAACAAAAAAATATAAGTATTTCTTCTAGAAATAAAAACTCGTTAAAATATGTAGTTCTTTTCGTTTTTCTATTAATGAAAATTTATTTTCAAAATTTCAAGCAAGCATAATAACTTCTTTGAAACTTATAAAGTATAAAAATAGTGTTAATTGAATTGATAAAAAACTTTTAAATCATTACTTTTTAAAGTCCCGCCTGAAAAACTGAAATAAATATCAAACTGTTAAAATTATTTGAGTAATTTAGTTTAAAAAGGTGACAAAATTGTCAGGGTTACCATCCAAAGAAAACCCACTTTCTTGTTTTTCCTTCTTGGTTATGAGTGTATCAACGCGTTGTAGCGTTTATATTGGGCTGGTGGTTATTTAACATAAAAGCATAGTAATGTATTTTGCTTTATTAATAGCGACTTGTTTAAATGGTTTTGCAGGTCATCCGAAGATGTTAAAGCCCAGTTAAATTAAAACCTATAAGTTTTTACAAAAAATGCAAAATTTCGGTAAAGTTATTACCGATAATGTTTTCTGATTTTTTATGAATCACATGAAACCCTTACAATAAACATCTAACTTAAGTACACATTTTTTATTCAACGCATTCGATTGTTTTCTACTCTGGGATCAATAGTTAAGAATCTTAAATAGCTAACAATTTTGCGATACAAAGAAGCATAGTCACGAAATATCTTTAACATTGTTCTAAAGGTTATTAATACTTGACCTGACATACTAACTGATAGTTCGTTATTGTTTACTTCAACAAAAACAATGGGAGGACTTTCGAGGAGCCGGTGTTGGCTCATAAAAACCATTTGCTTGATCTTAACAACTTGGTTCCAAACCGGCGACAGTGCTGACTTCAACTACAATTATGAATTATCAACTTAAATATTGTTGTGATATTATATTGTAAAACTGAGTTTAAACTTAAATAAATATACCTCTGTTTCCTTCACAGAATTTAACGCATTTATTCTTACAAAAGTTGGTTTACGAATATTACCATGGACTTCGTAATTTATCTTAGCTTTGTATATAAATGCTCTACATTCGATCAGCTAAAAATAGTGGTGATAAAATGAGAAACTTATATTTTTGTGACATATTTAAATACATATAAAAAATAATATATAAAAAATGTATGTATAAAAAAACATTCCAAATTTATTAATAATCTGTAAGCATGTACTCGGGAGGTCCGACGCGTTAGCTTTAGAGCTGAATCATCACTACCAAGACAAAAGTTTCCTATAACACACATCCATAGACGGCTACTGTCAAAATTTAATCAGATTTGGCCCTTAGTTTTATTTCATTTTTAGAAGCGATAAAGCGAAAAGGTTAGGGAAATAGAAAAAGAGGATGATCTGTCGTAGTTCTATATTTGAAGGAAGTTTCGAATGATGGTGAAATCTTTTGGACAAGGGGGATTATTATGGTGATTTATTGGATAGGTTCTACCATGAATGATGCAAATAACAGCCTCTTTTGACGAAGAAAATATTCTATTTACTACAACGTAAAGAGTTTCATACTACTTTGTAACTTCCTAAAAATCACTTATAAAAAAATCACAATTTTCTACAACGACAATGTATGTCTCTTTTAGAGACAAATTAGTTTTCGGACCACCTGCATATAATGTCCATGAGACTATTTTAGATCACTTGCATATAAATAGAAGCAGCCAAATAAAGCCTAATAATATATTAGTACTAGCCTTACCATAATATTAGATTTAACAAACATATTGTATTTCTTCATTCTTAGTTTATACCCACGAGGTAGAGAGAATTCAAAATCTGATGATTGGCGATGAAGCCCCATCCACATAAGGAGTTCTACTTTACCCGCAACGCAGTGACAACTCAATAATGGGGAATTCATATGTTTTGGACATTTCAACGGCTGTAATGAAATTAAAACAACACCAATGTACTTTAGCTTTAATACCAAACTTTTCTAGTTAATATAAACATAAAGACGAGAAAATAATTATGAATAATTAAATTTAGCTTTGAATTTAATGGTTTTTTAGTTAAAAGGCGAACAGTTTTAACGCAAAACTGTTTTCGCGTTACGGTTGTTTTAAAGACCAAGTTAAAAGAACTTTTGGTCAGATTTAGTTTACCTTTGCACAATAATCTATGTAATGGTTAGACTTCGAATTATATGCAATATCAAAAAGTAAAAATATGCCTGTTATCTACTTCTTAGAAGATAGATGACAGGCAGATTTTTCCAATTGTTAATTTTTCAGAAATTCTCTGATTTACTCAATACTTCAATAGAATATTTTTTAGTCGGTTGAGTCAACGTATAACACGCATACCTATCGTCTATAACTACTGATATAAGCACAAGTCAATATAAAAGATAAAATATGCAAAAACGCTATACTATATATTTTTTTATATTTGCATATTCTCACTTGTAAATGCATATAATCTGATTTCTAGTAATGAGAAACATACTGTATCCCTAAATTGGAAACTATGTATATTTCGATGAAAATAAATGGAATTGCTAATTTGTTACTAATGAGTTAAATGAGAAGACTGAACCTTTAAGCAAAGGGTTTGTATTCGGCCACAATATTCGCCCTTTTGTTCGGATATGACGGAGTGTACAATATCAGCAGCGGATATTTTTGCGAACGCCACTCGAGAGCCATTATTAAGAAGCCAAACCACGATGTCTGGCCAGCCTTCTGAGTTCTGACACATAGATAAAAAAGGGATAGTTAATAAAATTTTCATATTGTTATATTAGTAAGAAATCCTTCAAATATATTATATGATAAAATGTATCTACATATTTGTTTTTCGTAATATCTAAATTGTAATTATAATTGTAGCTATGCTATTATGAGAAATATAAAATATGGCTACACCATACTAAATAGCCTCTTGTTCTTGTATTATTAATTTGCACAACATTTTTTTATGAAAAACTAATATTTTGAACAATTTTGCAAATCTATCAATAGTTTATTTAACCATATGGATACAAACTTTGTAGATTAAACTGTTTAAATGTTGCGCCACACTCTTAGCTTCATTTATTAATGCTTTGACAACTTTTTTGGAATGACTGGGAATGTCTCTAAATTCCTGAATTTTATACATTGAATAACATTTAGACTTGCATGTTATCTGTTGATGTATCTTTTCCTGTAAAATCAACAAAGCTACGATAATATTAGAATGTTAAGACCCAGTTTCACCAATCATGGTTAAATAAGTTACATCGGGTTAAGGCGTTTGATGTATCAAGCGTCCCACCACGCACAAATGTCCGTTTAAATGTCTTAACAAGCTACTAATATT
>DVQO01000135.1:0-28477 GCA_018231785.1 Danaus gilippus
GTGTGTGTGTGTGTGTGTGTGTGTGTGTGTGTGTGTGTGTGTGTGTGTGTGTGATTGCGTGTGTATGTATGTTTATAAATTAATTTTTGTCATTGCGTAGAATTCCGTATCAAAATTCATCCTCAACACACTCATATATGTCTTTCCTTTTCTCAAAAAACCGCCAATCAATTTATGGAAAACTTAAAATACTGCCGAAAAATACCATACAACCCCTAAAGAAAGAAACGTGTCTAGTATGTTATTATATAAGTTAAGGTAAGAGCAGATTATAATTAAAATGTTGAAAATACAAGTGGAATTATTTCTCTCGTATTTCAAACATTTAACTTTTGATATTTCCGTATTTTAATGTTGATATCGGTACAGCGATTGACAGTTTCGACAACTTTTCATTGTAATCCTAACACTGCGGGAAATATGTTCCCTATAACCGACTTTGAAAATGGAGTATAATGCTTGTTAGTTTTTATTGTGAGCACGTTATTTACTTGTTGATTGATATGAGAACCGATAAACAAATTTCAGTTTTAAACTGTACATGATAATACTTATGTTATTTGGATATGAAAAGGATTTATAAAACTGTTTAAATTTCAAGTAAATAAGATTTTCATTTAAATATTTCCAGAGTAATCGTATTTTGTTACCATATCAAATGTATGATAAACTATATATTTTGTATTGAAAAACTGATGACCTCATACATCATTTGTGGTGGAGTCTAACTGTCTGTTTTTAAAACTACTTCATTAGCAGTCAAAATAATGTTAAATTATAATAATCAAGAGTGGTTAATAGAGTAACGAAAATATTAATCTTCCTTAAAACCAATAAACTCTCTAATCACGTTTCTTAGATTAAATGTTTTAGTTATTTGTCGCCTTCGTTGCCTTCTGTTTTTATTAGGTCTTATTGCTTTTCTAGGATCAAGCTACTCCGGCCGGACTACGGTCATCTATTAAAAAATAATGTAATTGATTCCATTGTCCTATTAAATTCTATATCTATTACTGCAATACAATTACTTGTTACAGTTATAGTTTTTTAATTTTTCCGTTCATTCTATGTTAGAGATTCTCAATATATGAACGGTTTATTTACTGCTTTTCGTTTGTACATCCCTTTTCATGTGAAAACTTGCTGTTACTTTAAAACTAAAATCTTATATGAATACTAATAAACTTTACTTATTATAAAACTATGTCACTTCAGAGCTTCGGTCAAAATAATATGATTTATACCATATAACCTTATTATTGTTGAAATGTATCTGGTATATTTTCTTAAGACTGTTAATATAAGTAAAAATTCTTTCTTATGGAATAATTCACAATATCCATTATTTTTTTTTAATTTTACGTAAACAACAAGGTGGTTTAAATTTTCATTATAATATTTCTATAAAACTAACATGTTCAAATTTATGGGCGTACACACACACACACATACACACATCCATGTATATGTGTGTGTATGTGTGTTTGTATATATGTTTATTGTTTTGCTGTAAGGTACACATTCGCTCGGCAACACCGCCGTGATTACGTAAAGATCTGTGATGTAATTTGCGGAGCCAATTTAAAATATAAATCGCGTCTCCTAAATCCCATACTTATTTCGGATACTTTTTATGGCGGCATTATATTTTCAAGATCATTCGTAGCCGACATATTTATTTGCAAAATCGTTATAATAATTTTATTGAAATAAAATTGAACTGTATTAGAATTGCAAAGAAATTAATTAGTTTTTATTAGGAGCTGGTAGATCATGATTATTATGTTTAAATTACAAATAATACTTTTGATATTATGAGAATTATTATTTTTGTTATAAGAATTCTTAGTAGCAGAACTAAATAACTTGTATATGTCTTTAACAACCCATTTTATAAATGAAAATAAACTTAAATGAATGGAAACTGATAGAAATAAAAGACGATTATCACAAAGACATGATATTAAATAATAGGACAAGTCTTATACTGGAAGTCACTGAGATGCATATTTATAAAAGAAAGTTGTGTTAGTTACACTATTTATATATATAAGAACGGCTGTAGGGATATGGTTGAAAATTGGTTTAGAGATAGCTTAGAACCAGGCTATGGTCATAGGATATTTAATTTTGTTCGATAGAAAAGAAAAATAAATCATATTCCAATATCTGGTTACTTACCACCTCAAGGGCGGAATAGCTTTTGCCCGGTTAGCTATACATATATTACTAATTCCAAAATTAACGCAGATGAAATCGCGGGCAAAATCTAGTTTATTATAATCAAGAAATTTAATATAGAATAAGTACTCAAGTAATACGAGTAGATTTAAAAAAATAATTCTTAATAAACAAATAAAATAACATAAAAACTAAGAGTAGCTAACGTAAAAGATATAGTTATTTTATTCTGTCATTACGTCTGTCCTTTGCTTCGATTCGAGCGATCTCATCGGTCATAATATTATGATGGGTCCATATGTAATGTAAATTGTGTCCAGTCTTATATACGACCCATCATATCCAACCCCCATTAGTGGGGTCATCCGCTGACCCACTATATCAAAGGGTTGCGAGGTCCCGCTGAAGCCATTCGAAGATCGAGCTTTTCCTTTAAATCTATTATCACCACATTGTAATTAATAATTCGTAGTAATAAGTCGGCTAATAAAGATTTATTATATGTTGACCAATTATATATAATTCTCAATTGAAATAATATAGATATCCTTCAAGAATGATCAAATATCTCATTTAAAAAACATAGAATCGTATCTTTCCTCGAGCACATTTCTTTTCCTTATATAATGTCGCTAAATTGGTAAGGCTTTTATTAGAAATTCGTTCACGGCTCCGTACGCGCGAGGAACACATCGGCTGAATAATAACATTCTAATACCTAATATTTATTCGTATATTTTAAGATAATAGCCACATAAATGGCACATTTATTGATAACTGGATCGTGTTTCGCCTTTTTTCTTCCTTCGTTAAGCTTAGCTAAAATCTGTTCACATTTTGAAGGCTATTTATATAAGTGATAAGTAACTACAAATATTCATGTTTTGTTACAAATCAATGATATTTTTTTACATTTGATATAACAAACAGAAACATCTTCATAATCCATATGGTAAAATGGAACCATAAAATTTTTGTTAATCATAGAATTTATCAAAATATGTTAAATACTGTTTACACGCAGAGCATTTTATAAACTCAAAGAATATTTATCAGGCTTCAAAATAAATTGAATTCAATTTCGTTCTGTTTGGCAACCATCTATCTGTCGGTGGTGATTTGTCAAGATCAAACATTTAATCAATGGAACAGAAATTACTATACTTAAAAAATAAAATTAAACATTTATTCATAAATTTATTAGCCGATTAATGAAAATATAACAACAGGTATTTATATGAAGAGGTATACAAATGTGTGGGTTGTTAATGTATAGCATAAAACTAGCTAAACTCTAAAATGACTTAAGTTAAATCTCTTTTATTTTTATATTATATTTAGAAAAGAAACATAAAAACATACTTTTACGTACTAACAAAGCATTTCATTATCTAAAATAGTAGACTAATATCTAGTTACGTTGGTGCAAACAGCGGAAATTATAACCGGTGCAAACCACAGTTCCAATAACTGAGATACGAAAATCGAGTTTTAACTATATTTTTAACTATATACACATAAAGTTATTTCAAATCAAAAATGACGAATCATGCTAGTATAGGTATTATAAATTACAAGACGTGACTTTGATCCCTGGAAGTATGCAGTAATTAATAAAGTAAATTAAATTTTACAGCACACACACTGTCTGAAGTCGTAATGGATGTCAAAACTTTCTCGAAGGTGGGACATAGGTGCAAGTTTTCCACGTAGCTTAATGTATAGTCTTACCTTTATATGAAAGATCGAAGATTCACAACTACCTGTTAAAACATAGCCTTTTTTTGTATAGTAGCAAGATTAACAAAGCAGTCAAAGTTATAAATACGAATGATATTTTTGCTTAATTTCGGGTACCAGCTGAAAGGTCAAACGTCATTCAGATTTCGGACATTCGGAAGATAACTGGGATTAACAATACTGTAGACTTTGTATATTAAAGGAGAAGAAATTAGTCAAAATATTGTTATTTACTGGGTATGGTCATAAATCGTATAGGGTGGCAACCAAGGGTTTAACGAAAACTACGAAACTTACTTATACGTATATTTTAATGAGAATTCCATATTAAAACTTATAACCTACACCTAAGACTACATGATTGACCCGATGTTAGGATAGCTATACCATTCCATAGCTTGGGTGGTATCAGGAATCTTCTGGTTCACACGGCTTGGTGTTCGTTCCGCTGAGTCAGCAGCGTCACTCGTTATATGATATCTTATCCAAACAAAGATGGCCCGGCGATGTCCATTTGTTTCTTCATACGTAACGCCTTAAAAAAAAGATAAGTAAATAAACATTGCATTTAGACGGTATTTACATATGAATTACAGTCGAATTTCTCTACTTATTATATATTTATATACATATAAAATGTACCTACAGATGTATGTATAGAGGAAAAAACTATTTTTATTCAAAATTCACAACGCCTTATTAAATTTCCGCCGTGTATTTTGTGGTCGCATAGAAATTAATTATAAGAAAGTTCGTTCCAAGTTTTGGGTTGAGAAGGGTCTCTAGTTATTAAATTTGTCAACAACTAAACAGGGATAATAATATGTCGTTTTCATAAATTATATAAAATTGAATTGTTTTTGATTATTTAAACAACATAATATATTTATAGATTTTTCCATATGAATAATTCTTGTTTTGTCTCTCTATAATCCTGTGTAATCCAATGTTATAATATATCGACAGTTTACAAACAAATCCGAATGCGTTTTGCTATACTAATTTTAATTATTTGTAATTGGTCTATGCAGAATAATTATAAATGTAAAAAATTTTGTTTTTTATTCGCCTTATTTATAAATCTCTTACGTTTTATGTTCGTTACTTTCAATTTCATATAACAACATCGAAAAAATATATTGAAAAATTACAAGATTATATAACAACAATAACTATTAAATTGAAGTAATATTAACTCATTTTATAAATTAAAAGGGAATAATTTAAAGCTTATAAAATACTTGGTTTTCATGAAGTAATTTATGAATTATGCTAAATAGTATTTAATGGAAATCCTCGAGATAATAATCATTTTTATAAATCATACAAAAATGTTATAAAATTATCTCAGCTTAAAGGGATGCGTTCAAATATTTGCAGTATGCAACAATGAGTAACAAAGGTGACTTCAAAATGATATATCACAACTTGTCTTTTAAACTTAGTCTTATCTTTAAAACTTTTGTATGAATTTCATTAAGAAATAATATTTTTACTTCTACTACTTCAACACTTCTAAGAAACACTTTTATATCTTAACATTATTTACTGTAACAATTATTTACTATATCTATATAAAATAAGTTGTATTAGTTACACTATTTATAACTCAAGAACGGCTGTAGTGATATGGTTGAAAATCGGAGCAGAGATAGCTTAGAACCAGGAGACGAACATAGGATATTTAATTCTGTACGAAATAAATTAAGTCCTTACAACCTCCAATATCTTGTTAGTAGAATAGTGTTCGCCCGGTCAGATATACATATATTACTAATTCCGAAATTAACGCGGACGAAGTTGCGGGCATAAACTAGTAGCTAACAAATTGTTCGAATTTTTAAAATTAGTAAATCATAAAAAAGGAAGTTTTGCTTTTCAAAAATCATAAAACTTATCATTGTATAAAATTAAAAAGTTATTATTATTATTATTATATAATCACCAATTGCATTGTTTCCTTAATTTGTTATGCAAAATCAATAAAAAGTAATAAATTCAAATGATTTCCATAAAATTGTTATGAAAAAATTAAAAGATTACGATAAAAATTGTATGACTTCTGGTCTGATAAAAAATAGTCCTTTTTGAGTTTTATCTTTGAGCTTAGACTAATTTTTGTTTTTGTTAAATACTTGACGAAACAATCAAGATGACTAATGAATGTTAAAAAGTCACACGCCACGAGTTTGAATCCGCAACTATTAATAGAGACATATGCTAAAAAAATAAATTAATTTTACCTAAAGCTTAAATCTCCCTAATGTAATTAAAAAACACCGTTTTCAAAATAAATGGCGTTGAATTCGTATAAATAAAAAAATATTCATTTTCGATATTGAATGTTTGCTTAAAACTTGATACATTTACAATGAACGAAAACTAAAAATGAATTTGTAAACGTTTCCATTGTTAGAGGAACAAAAATAAACATGTGTTTGTATACAGTGGTTGATTCGACTATGTACTAAATTCATGCTATTGTCTACACAAAAATGTAATTCAGAATTCAACCCACAACTTTTATATCACTGTTATTGTAATAAAAATTATTGAAATAAAACTGTTTTTTAATAATATCTGAACCTAATTTAAAAATATGTTTCATGTTCCAGATCTCTTTTTATTTAATTTCTAGGAAAATATTTTTTATATTTCCTAGTAAAATATTTAAGCATCTATAATGTGAGCATACAATAAATAGCTGTTTTATTGTGTTGTCCTTATACGAAATATTTACACATAAAATTATTTAACAAACACAATCAGAGAGGTACGTGAACAATTGTCTTTAAATTTATATTTTACTTGGCAGCACCTTAAACATTTACTACTGCATCAATAATATAAAAATCTACAAAAAAATATCTGTTTATTGCAGTACATATAAATGTTTGAGAAAATCAGTTTAACAACAATTGACCACAGCAAATTTTTTACACAAATTTCATTGTATGCCAAAATAAATAAACTCCGTCCGTAAAGTTAAAATTCATTCATAAATAATTCCGTTACATTGAAAAGTCCGTTAAAATTTATTTAAAATCGAATAAAGTTGTCTCGTTATATTGAATTGTAGATCAGGTGCAAAAAGAATTACAACTGGTGGTTGGTTCAAAATCAAATTGTCCAAAAACATATTCACTCGCGTTTTTCGAAATCGCTAACAGAATGACAGTTTTACATATGAAGTGTAAGTTTGAATTTTAATCGAAACAATCTTTTAGAAAACAATCAAAGTAACTTTCGTTTTCTTTTTTTGAACTAGCATCAAAGTTTTTAATGTCAGTATATCTCCAACCTTGTTCATTCACAAATCTCTCTTTACATAGTTCTGTATTGAGGCCGAGGGTTCGAAACCTGGCAAGTCTCAATGTGATGTTACCGAGTCATATGTACTCTCTAAGAGTATTTAGACACCACTGACAGACGGAGAACGAAAACATCGTGAGGAAACATGGACTTATAATTCCAATTATAAGTTTGTAATCACCAACCCGTCTTGAGCAAGCGTGGTGATAACGCTCTAACCTTCTCCATGTTAGAAGAGGCCTTTGCTCAGCAGTGGGTTCTGATAGGCTGGTGATAATAGTTCAGTATAATATTGATATGACATTGACGAAATCTATAAGGCAGCGCCACTAACTAGAAGAAGAATATACAATCTTTTTTCTATCTATACATTATTCAAATTAGCGACTGTGTTTCCAGATCGTCACCTTTCAGCTTAGGATTAGGGGCGTCTATTGAGGCATATAGTAACTTAGATAAGGTCACAATAGACCCTGGTCGGTTATTATCAGATGCTAGTTATTTTAACTGTATATAACGGATTCACCAAGACCCCGAGCTTGGGTCAACAAAGCATCCGATTACTTCATTACATTTACTCGCTGAATGAGCCTGAATCATAAATTAATTTTAAAACTATACAATATAAACCTTTGAAACTTGAGAAGTTGGTTATAATTAAAACTTATATATGTATATTATGCGAGTGGAAGGCTTTAACAACTTATCTGTTAACTAATTGAATATTTTGTTTTTATATCAAAATTCAAAGTAAAACCACTATATATACTAATAATACATACGTTTTATGTATTTTTATTTGTTTGTCTTGATACCAAAAACGGCTTAATAATTTTTTATGGAGGCTGCTTATGATAGATGGATTTGTTTGGAAATATCTAAAAATATTTTTTCTAACCAGAAATGTATAAAAATATGTGATATAATGATTATGAAATTTTGTATAAATAAAATTATTTAAAAAAAATGAAAATGAAAATGAAAAAATGTTTATTAACAAAAAAACACAACATAATACAAAGAAATGACCGGTGGTGCCCACACTAGGTATTCCTATGTCGTGGGAACCAATTGATAGATTAACACTACATGTTTAATGTTGTCGCTCGGCCTAGAATATAAATTACATAATTATTTAAGATACATTGCATAAATTTAAGTAACAAGTGTTCTTATGTTAGTGAAAAGTTACTATACAAGGTGCAAGAAAAGTTCTTCGGCGGTATTGTAGGTCAATGAGGAGAGCCAAGAAATAATTTTTGTTTTGGTTTGTTTAACGAAAGAAGATGTTTATTAATAAATTCCGTATAAAAATGAAATGAAAAAAAAATTATTAAGGGAGCAAAGTTAGGGTCCATAAATAGTACGTAATATTAAGAGTCTTGGACGGTGAACGTTGCATTTTTATCAGGTGGTTGGCATCTTAATTCTCATCGTGCCCTTTCGATGTTTTTTGTTCCAAAATATGTTATCGTATAACATAATACGTCCATTGGAACCTCTCTCCTCACTACGATCAGTTGACCTTACGTCCTGAGAGCAAAGAACTTTCTCACTTACAATTTATTTTTTATTCATTTCAATAAAATAACTATGACTAAATCAAAACAAAAAAACATTAGATCACCTGTAAATTGTATGCCTAGGGCTAGCTACTATCAGGTGTCATTCGTCTAATTCCTCATTTCACAATACATTACTAATTAATCTTATACAAAAGGATATCGACGTTGGTTAAACTGGCTTATACACGATTTATATAATGCAGCCTTCTCAATCAACTTTAGAATCAGTCAAGCTTCCGGGAAAGGATTATTTTACCGTAGATCTCATTTACCTTGTCCTATTCAATAATCCGGATTCATAATGAACTTGAATTGAATTTCACTTTTCATGTAATGTATAGAAGTGACTTTTATTAAACATAACTACCGAGTCATAAGTTTAAATGTTTTATTATAAATTGGTCGGTTAAAAGAGTTTTTATTGTATTTGAATATTAAATGTGTTTTGTTTGCAAGCGATGGAGTTTTTTGGAAAGTAGATATCAAGTTTACTTTGGTAAATTATATTGATAAATTGTAATAATTTATGTCAGTTGAAAGTTCCCAAAGACTGCTATTAATTTTTATTAGTTCTTCTCACAGTTTAAGCGTTATACGAAGTATAATTATGTTCTAAATAAGCTTCGCTGCCTATTAAGAGAGGTTGTTGCTATCACATATATGCCATTTTATCCAGTCTTGATCCACACATCCAACACCATCTTAATATTATTTATAATTAAATTAATTGAATACTAATTAAATAACATACAATTCCTGTAAACAGTAAGATATGAACCGATATGAATATCCTTAGGTTATAACCAAATTAAATTATGTTCGAATATAATGCAAGGTTTACAACTGCTCGTAACTGATGAAGAGATTCTCATAACTCATTTCATTCTGCCAAGTCACATTACATCATCAAAAAATACGACACATAGCGTAAGACCTCTTCGACATCTCAATTACGCCATAAGTCTGTCTTTGGACTGTAATGTACCTCTAAAATATTTAAAATAACATGTGTCTATATATTTTATGATAGTTATTTTTAGTGAGATCTGAGATTTTCACGAGTCTTGATCTTTTAACACGTGTGTGTGCAGATCTCCCATCTTCTCTGTCCGTGATCACAGTTGCTGAAAAGTAGCGGAAACGTAGGTAGTATGTAGTTTTTATCAAAAATAGAGTCACGTAGTATATCCGCATAATATTAGTTTCATTAAAATGAGTTATTTTGAAGCTATACTTGAGTAGTAGAATATATATTAATATGATTTTTTGTAATAAATCTAATAAATTACACTTAATTTTGATGAGAAGATTGCTAATAAAGTGATAAGGAAACAATAACCAACATCTCGGTTATATTCGTCCCTCGTCCGCATAAATTATTGTGTGTTTCTATTTAAAGAGACCTGGAATAATATGAGGACATGCTCAACCTCAATTTGTATTCACTCTTCTGGAACATAAACATATTTAATAAAACAACAACCATCCTTATTTTTGTGCCCGCTAAGTTTATAAGTAACGATAAAATTATATATTTAATGCATTTTAAGAAGAAGAAAAAGAGAAGATCTTAATTAATCTACACACAAACATTATTATCACGTTCTAAATAGTCCGTTCTGTTAAATTTTTCCAAGCTACAACCCAAGGAGACATTTTCTAAAGCTGTTTCAGTGTTAGTACTTAAATATTCCACAGAAATACTTCACGTAAAAAATTATTTAGTGAATAAAATAAATAATGAAAATCTAATATGTGCTGTAGCGGCAGACGGCGCCAACGGCAAAGGGTCCATAGAATATAACAAACTATTGTTGTACCACACCAATATTGGGTCCTTTGATGAACACAACACATATATAACATATTCGGTCATATATTGTTTTTATTATGACCTTTTTATTGTAATTGTAAAGGATATTATGTTATTTATCTTAAAAACAGCCACTAAAATGACCATTTTTAACATACTTTCCTTACGCTGGCATAAAAAGTATTCGACGCTAGAGTATAAACAAAAAAATTATGTCTACCACTATCTAGTCCAATTAAAACTTACTATATTAAAGACATTTAAAGAATTAGAAAAACCCAAATCCAATAAGTTATAAAGTAAAAAATTGTTGATAATTTCAGTATAATAAAAAAACTGCTACGTGAATATAAAACAATTTAAATAACACGTAATATTGTGAGCCAATAAACCTTTCACAATTGCAAAATGGCCGTCAATAGAATTTTTTACAATGAAAAGAAAAGAATCGTGTTGTACTTTAGGATCTGTGAAAGCTTACGTGCTTCCTTCTACATTACCAGCTGATTCAAAGTACATGATGCCGTAATACACCGATGTCATTATGTTCAAAGACGTGAGCGGATTACACTTAAATTTGTTGGAGACGACGTCATGTTCAATAACATTTAGATCGCTCGCATCAACTTAAATACTCCGGTGATTTTACGTGCATTTTAAAAACTAGACAAATATATCAGTTACTAAAAGGTGATGTAAAAGAATTTGTATTAATAAAAAAGGACTTAAATTGTTTCTACTAAACTATTATCTATCTGAAGTAGTAGTTACTTGAAATCTACTTGGTTCTAGAATTATAAGACAGGAAAGCGAAGCAATCAAAAATTCATAATCATCAAAGGCCAGGAAATAAAGACAACCAGACTACTTCCATTAGAGTCGTTCTCTTGGGAATACCAAAATAACACGTCCGACTTAATTTGTAGGAAGAAACTAGAAAATATTTACTTTCAGAATAGAAGCTTACAGAATTCTTATAAGCGCCATCTAGCGGTGTAACTCGGAAGCTGCTAGCGTCTCAAAGAGCCACTCAGGCAATAAAGCCGCCACGAGTAAAGGTTTCAGACTGTGACTGTTAGTAATGAACATACAAGCTTAGAGAAATATTCTTTCGGAAGTTACATAAGAACAAGTTAATATTACTATGTAATTGCGGATATGCCGCCTTTTGATTATAAATATATATTTTGTTATTTTATTTCTGACACACTATATGATAGTAATATTTCCTTTTTCCGACTGTAATTATAAATAATTCTTTTTAATTAAAATCGACACTTTAAAAATATTATTATATCGTTATGTACAAGTTGTTCCGTGATATAGTCTTCTTGCATTATATTTTATTAGTAATTTCAAACCGTTTTTAAACTTCACAAGTAATCTGCTTTTCTGTTTTGTATAGGATGTATTACAGAATATATTTCGGATACTACACATTAATTCAACGAGATTTCAATAGGATAAATGTAGATCCATTTGAAACTCACTTGGATTTCATTCATTAATCTTTCAAAGGTTCTAGATTCTAGTATACAGGAAGTTAAAACACTTTGTTACTGTTACTGACATGAAAACTCATTTTGTAATTTTATATATTACTTTTAAATAACATAAAAGATAAAGGACTATTTAAAATAATGGATATCATATTATACATATCGCAAAAATTTATAAGAATTAAAATTGAGTTTTTAAGTCAGTCGAAACACATTTATAATGGATATAGTTCAATTATTGCGTTTAATTGAAATGTAGTAAAAAAAAATAGTCATACTTTAATATTCCTATCACTGACTACTTTCTTGAACTGTTTTTTGTGATTCTTCTCAGCTCTTGACGTTATTTGATCTCCTAATGTCTGTATAATGAGCAAGGAAAAGATATAGGTATTATTTTTGAAAATTTTCTTTAATTCATTCAATAAGATTGCTTATACAAGCTCCAGAATCTATGATTGAAATGTAAAATGATACATACTTTATAATCAATAAAATAATCATTGTAATTCTAACTGAATGGCATAATATATGTTAGAAAAATGTTCCAAATCAGTCAAAGTCCGTCTTATAACATTTTCTGGATTACATTAGGACTAAACGGCTCTTCGCCCCAACTGTTTAAGCCTCGCAATGACTCGGATTATGGCAAGGCGAATTCATTTGTCTTTCTTGAAGACTGATGGCTGAATGCATGACGGATACAATGTACGATATTTGATAATAATATTTGTTATTTTTATATGCATATTTATTACGAGTGCAAGGGATTGCTATGTTGGCTTTTAATTAATTTTAGTAAACTACATATGTTATTCTACACGTTATAAAATTGTGATATTTGATAGTCTTAAACGTATTTTATTTAACGAATTTGTTGGTCATTGTCTGTTAACAATCATTATCCAGAAATAATGATTTTAAAATATTAACACCCACAGTCTTTTCTGTCGATAGAAATATTTTTTCATATATTCGATTCTTATTATAAATGATCCTTCTAAGTTACAAAAACTTAGACGTTAGTTTTGAGTGACATATATCTGGTGAAACCTTAATACGATATACGATGGTATTTAAGTGAATGAACCTTAATTATTTACAAGATAAAAAATAATAATTAAAGAATACCATCTTGTTATATTATAGTTTTAAAATATCAGAAATACGACGATTAA
Organism: Danaus gilippus; assembly: GCA_018231785.1. Lineage (NCBI taxonomy): Eukaryota > Metazoa > Arthropoda > Insecta > Lepidoptera > Nymphalidae > Danaus > Danaus gilippus. The sequence continues at coordinate 13,289 of DVQO01000135.1, forward strand.
AATTATTAAAATTTTGGATTTTCTGCCTTTTAATATCAAATATATATTTGAGTTTAATAAGTCTTATTCTAAAAAAAATATTTAAATATCTATTTACAGCTATTATGAATAAACATAGAAAAGAAATATTAGTCTGTTCCTATCCTTAGGAAGCAAGTTAGTCAAGCTGCTATATATAGAAATATTGAAGTGACGCTACTTTCTTAATTAAACACGTTGATTGCTTCCAACAAGTACGTTAGTTGTTTGAAGTGTAATGCTTTTAAATTGTGTCACATAAAAAAACACCAACTTAATTTAACGCTCTTATATCAATGTGTTTACATATACATATATATATACATTTTAATCAATATAAACATGGCTGGAAATTACCGGACATAAAGAGTATTAATTAATTATTATGTAGGAAACTTGCAAAGTGATGTTATATAGCTGACACAATACTAGAATTTGTAAAATATTTATATATATATATTTCTTTAAAACACTTTAAATAATGAGATTTTATAAACAAACTCTTCAAGTCCTTATGTGTTCGCGATTCGGTGATTCTTAACACACGCACGAGTTCGCGCCAAAGAACAAAATTATGAAACAAAAACCGTTGGCAATCATGTTTATTTTACAAAGTTTTACTCAGCACTTGTGATATATATTAACCGTATTAACCAAATTTCTTTCAACTGATATGAATTATGAGTTAAAGTTGAACGTCTGAATGTGAGGAGGTTTAAAAGTATCATAAAGATTAAAAACATAGTTCAAAATAACATTTATTATAGCAGTATGAGTGTCACTAATTAGGAGCTCCCGAATAAGAAAATTTAAAAATATATCTTTATAAAGCTTTATTCTTAAATTGATCTTCATTTTTGTTTCGTCTAGTCTTCTTTCTGAAATAAAAAAAATGGAAAGGCATTGATAAACAAAAGTCACTCTATTTTTACATCGATAGAAGCAAGTGAAGTGAATAGTCATTCAACATTCAAAATTTTCCTTAGTTCAACAATGGTTTTGTAGTACCGACTACCTCTGACAGAGGCCCTAGCATCACATACCTGTGATCTCCATTTCAATATCTAGTAAACAAAGCCAAAGGGGCAATAACTCGGACTTTTTCTATTTAGGAGTGCTTTGGTACCGCATTCCTTCAATTTCAAAAACCAAATTCCTTCAATCACAAATATTTTTCTGCTCTCCAAAGTCTTTTTCATTTAAACTAACGCTCAATTTTACTTCAGTTTTTTACTAAGATTTAAAACTAGTATGTTTTTTGGTAATTAACAAATTTATTAAGGCTATTATTTGTTATAAATCAAAAATAAAATAAGGCGTGAAACAAAGGTAGCGACAAATAAAATTTATCAAAATACCTCGATGTAATCGTACACCTGAATTCTCATTAAAAGTTTCGATGTCGGTATTATAAAATTAAATATTTTCAGTCGAATGTGGTTCAATTTTCAATTGAAGAAATTCAATATTACTTATCCGAACAAAAGGATTCGATTACTACAACTCGTCTCAGTCTATACGATATTAGTACTACAACTTCGATTTCAAATTGAACAGCAATCATTAAACTTACAAACAATATTACTTTGGTTCAAAAATCTTGATCTTATCACGATGGATCCCATTCTAAGACTCCCGATGAATATTTTTTTATTAAAAAGCCAGACGGTATGCTTTAAAGCCGTATAAAGTTTTTTGTAATTGCGTAACTTTTTGTGATATCTCTCGTGTTTTTACTTGCAGTATTATATTTGGTCCCTTCTATGTGTAAAGATGTGGACGGAAAATAAAATATATACTTGACTATAATAGCTGGAAGGCGAACAAACAAATAGAATCACATCTGAATTTTTATTGATGAATTATAAAATGGGAAGAAAACATTTTCATTTTAATAAAATTTCTCATTTTATATTCTTATCTATTTGTCTATTTAGCCGGTATTAAGAATAAGTTTCGCGTATTTTTAATATAATGCCTAAATGTTTTAAGATTTATAATTTAAAATCATTTTACCTAATGTATGTACCAAAAGAAAGGATCAGATACCTAGTTAAAAAAAAAAATGCCATTTTGTAGGGTGTACCTAATGTGAAAAGAAATCAGATTAAAGTAAAAATAAAACGAGATAAATGTGGCCCTAAGAAGATTAATAATCTCACATCATTAACTACCCCTTACTCTACGTCTCATTTACCGAACTAGAATAGTTCCATCTATAGTAGATTCATATATCTACTAGACACTTGATTCCTTATGTATTATTATTAGAAAAATATACAAATCTCAATATTTAATTATATTACAGTGCTCAGCTTACAGTGGAGTAATTATTTATTGTCGCAGTAATTAATATAATACATTTAAAGAGAACCCGTTCACTAAGCTGCAATCAAAACTTCTTAATGTCTTCTGAGATGATTCAAATTGTCACAAATGTTCGTTCGAGTTTCCCTTAAAAGGGCTGCTTCTAGTTAAACGTTAGAAAACGCGGCGTCTCTTCAGTTGAGCGGCGGCGTCCGCGCGAGGCAGTAATTCACGAGCCGACAACTGGAGCACTTTAGTTGTTATAAGTGAATGTGGCGTGTGACGGTGATTGTGGAAATTTGCTTTCTTATATTGAATGGCTACCAAAAAAAAAGTTATACGTTTGCCGTCAGTGGTAAGATATTAATTGGGAAGCATGTTTACAGGTTTTTACAATCGCATGATCTTTTTTTTCTAATTTTTTTAGGCTAATTTTCTTTAAAGGCTGTCGTTTAGCTTGATGTTAATTTTTTTTTATTTTTTTTTTCTCGGAATTATAAATGCACGTGTGTTTCTAATTGCATGAAATCTGTTATTAAGCGCCAGTTAATTATGGAAGTGAATTAAGATTTATAAAGAAAAATCAATTAATGTAAAAAAAGTCGATTAGCTTTGCGAAAAAATATCATATACTTATATATTTTTTTGTATTAAAAGATTCTTCGAAGTTTATAAAAACGTGGGTAAATTTTCATGGCCATAGAATGGTCTGTTCATAAGTATGCTTAGTAATATTCCACTTATATGTATTAAATCGTTCTGCACAGCCTTTTATCGCAAAAAAATTAAAAAATACCCTTAACTGAGGTCGGGCAATAAATATGGTATCTATAGCAGTTACTTCTGATATTGCCCTGCAAATGGATTACACTCTCGATATGGAACGCGATGTCAATTTGCGGTAGCTGGTAGCTTAATAGTTATATCTCAACAAAAATATGTAACTTAAGAATAATGCAAACAAAATTCCCTCTAATCATTTAATTTCAACATCAGTCTGATATTTTTTTTTTACTTTTCGCACTTTTATTACATGTTTAGACGTTTTTTACATTTAATACAATGTATAATTAATTCCGATTTATTCATTGGAAGCTTTGTTTCAGTTTCAGCCTTTTCATTGACCTACAAACTTTATCATGAGGTACCTCCTCAGTCGAGAATGTATCGTTAAATAATACAGAGGAATCGATCTTTATAACCAGTTTTCTGTTTTCTTGACATTTTCCACATTATATTTTCCTTAAAACTCTCTTTAGTCAAAAGGGTTTGTTACCAAAGAATTACATTATATGAAATATATCATAGAATGCACTAAAGTAAAATTTGTATGGAACTAAATTTTTTTATAAAAATCCCTTATCAAATGAGTTCACCTTTACCCGGAACTTGCGATGGAAACTAGCCTGTTTGTTACTTTAGACGAAATTTAATTCAAACCTGTCAGGTTGTTTCTGCTTGAATAACAAACACCTACACAGACATTAATAGAGACATTCTAATTTATATATTTTGTGAACCAAGACAAGGCATTAGAATTTTACATCGTCTTTTATAATTTTATTTATCTTACTTATAAAATGTTATTATGTGGATATTGTAAAGAACTCTTTCTTAGTAACGGAGTAGAAAGCTAAATCAACAGAGTTTCGTCCTTTAAATGATAAAAACAAAAGTAATCGTAAGATCTTTACCTTTCTTTGAAATAAATGTTATTTTTTTCAATGGATCCTAAATCACTCACTATGGAGAACAAAAATACTAAAGCTTATCTTGCCAATACGGGTCCAAGGTGACAAAAACCACTTAAATACGTAAGTGTTGTCTGATGTAAAAAATACAAATTTTATCTTGTTTTCACGTTCCGAAAGCCAGTGAAAATGTAAGTTCAAATTAGTCTACATATTGATTTTTAATTCAAACTGTTGATAGTTATTTTGCGTATATTGAGAGAAAATGCAAGAAAAAAAAGAATAAATGATAGAAAAGATTCAAAGTAATAAATGTTTTCACCTTTACGATACGAGTTACGATGGCCCATAATGATCCATGATGATGAAGCAATTTCTTGGGTATTCTCATTTTAATCGTTCACATGGAATCATATGAAATTTAAGCTTTCGTTGAGTAATTTACGATTTGTCTTTGCTATAACTTACTGAGACTGTGAGGCTAATTTCAAATAATCTGTCCCATTTAGCTAAATGCTAAAAACATGTGTATTTTTTATTTTAATATAATATATTTAATATAATTATATTAATTTATGACGATAAGACATACGTTAAGTAAAAACAACTATTTCAACTCATTCAAATAAAACGGTCAAATGTGAGCTTGCATTATAAATTGCATGTTCATTTCGACTTTATAGACATACTTTGACCAACGAAATCTCTTGAACTAAGTAGTTCTCGTCTCGTCGTTTTATATACAAATCTTGTTATATCTCATCTCCAATCTGATATACGTAAAATAAATATTTCTCTTTTCAATGAAACCGTACGTACCGCTATAGATTTTTTTTGTAATTTCAAAATGTTTTCATACAAAAATATATGTTATCTTGTTCATATCTTTCTTTAAATACATTTTATCATATCGGTATATATTCAAGTATGATGGTCTGTAAAAAAGAAGTTGAATAAAATGGCTTTTACGTTAAATCCGATCGAAAGCGATCACTCACGATATCTTTTTCGTTCTCTGGTAAAATGAGGCATGGAATATCAGAGAATCCACTTCAATTTATCTGTCACAGAAAGTTTAAACTATATGTAGTTTACATATACATATATATATACTAGCTAAATCCAAGAATATTTAAATATTTGTTACCTTAGCATAAATATCAAGTTGAAATTGATTTTATTTTAAATAAGTGAAATATAAAGAACCAAACAAAAGTTTAGAATATTCCAGCCATTAAAGCCATAATATCTCGTATAGAAAAATAAGTGAAAACAATGATTTAATAGAAGATTTCTTTAAACGAGAGAGGAAGCCACCACTTTCTCTAAGGCCGACAACGCCTTTGTGGCTTCGAATCAAATGAATTCTCATTTTGTTTGCCATCATCAAAATATTATAATAGCGTTTATTATTTATACTAACTTCATAACGTTATAAGCCAAAATGATTCCAAACTACAGTCGCTTCAAATTTACAGTCCACAACATATTTTAGTTTTCATAACAAGGCGTAAAATTTATGTACCTCACAGATTATCACGATTTGACGTTAAAAGAATTAATCAAGGCGTATATATGATAAAGGGAAAATTTATATGTTATTTTGACCTTGAAAATAAATTAATTCTTTGAGTAACTAGGCTACAATAAATAGGCTACAGTAAACATAAGCTTATAATACTTATTGACCTGAAAACTTCTCCGTTCCTACCCATATAGTATAGTCCTTCTGACTTATTAAACAAGACGACTTGCGAGCTTTGAAATGAAAAAGGGAACGTTGTGATGGAATAAAGGTGGAAATATCAATTGACTTAAAATATCTATTGTTTTTTATCATCCCCTCGTCGAGGGTAATAATATTTGACCCCAATCTGTACCAAAACTTTCAAATTAGATCGTATTTCAAATAAGATGGTTTTTGCATAATAACTACTAAAATTTTCACAATAAACAAAAAGGATTAGCTTAGATATTAAGAGCATAAAAATGTATATACCAATAATTATCATTTTAAATTTCAATTGGAACTTTTTATAATTTATGTTTAAAATGTATGATTTATTTGTTACATGTTGTAGGACGGAAGACAGTGAGATATTCTGAAACATGGTAAGTTTCTATGGATACTTGTAATTTTCCAGGTGTATCGTCATTTTGAAGACTTCAGATACCAGTGACAGATGCAAAGAAATGTACGATAAATGACAATGTTGCATTTTGGACCTTAAGCACTTTCACTAAAAAAACCAAATACTTTTTACAGCTCCATTTTCTATGAGAGTCATATTGTTTTTATTACATTTTTTGTCTGATACTAAAAATTCTCAGGTCCTAAAGCTACACAAAGCCCATATTCAGGTGACACGAACAGAGTTTATTACTGATGATTTGTTTTAAGTCCTAAAGTCTATTCGCGTGTAAAATTATAATAGTATTTTACTTCAGTTTCTCAGCGAACAGCTCCTTCATATATCCGGCGCTTATAACATGTTTCCTACGTCGCTCCAGTTTGTCTCTTCAATCGTAAAGCGCAAACATAGCTTTCTAATGAACGTAACTGTAGAACAATTGCTGCTTCAATATACTTCAATCTGTTCTTAGAGCGCTTTCAGCGGAAAAGAGATATAAGCACATCCTTTTTCCGTTTTAGTTTATCCAAGTTGTTAATGAAAGGTTGTCATAAGGACGTATTATTATTATTACATTATTCCTGCATTTTTTAAGGGATCCTTCATCTCAAGTCAAGTTAGACTCTATGGAAGTAACAAAAGTCATCTTAAAACATAAATATTACAATATTAGGAAGCTCTTGTTCGTAATATGGGCTCTAAAAAGTCGTCCAAAAATTAACGATGGTTTTCAGCCATTTAACGAACTCGAGACCCGAACCTTCAAGTAGCAATTATAAAAAAGGGTCACAGTTTCATTACAAATTCTTTAGAGGATATTATGATATAAAAATATTTCGTCTGCTTTTTGAAAAAATATAAACGAGTTATTTTTTTTTTTTTGTAATCGTTCACTTGTATATAGTATTTTAAATAATTTACGTTGTTGTACAGGACCCTTTTAAGGCATCAAACAAATTTCATTTTTTCTCAGTACCCTACTAATAAATTAGTCGTTCTTGATTTTTTGACCTGAAGAGTTTGGTAATAGCGCTACCAGGTAGATTTTTTTTTTCAAAAAAATGTATATTGTGTACTTTCTCCTTGGATGCTCTAACAATAAAAGCGTTTAGTCCATAAAAAATACCTAAAAGGTTGTCACGTTAAAAATTCTGTACGGTGGAACACCTATACTTAGAGATTATGTAACACTATATTAATGAGTGATTTAAATATAAATATCTTATATATTTTTACTATATAAAATTTAGTAAAACAACCACGTATCTGGAATTTGAAATAGAGAAAACATTTCTAGGAATGGAAATGTTATACGAAATGGAACGAAAATGATAGGTTAATGTGTGAAGTAATTGGATATTCAGTAACATGACTTAATCGACACACCTCGGACGGACAAGATGACCCAGAGCATCGGATCGGTCGGTAACCTATTTAGAAATATATTCGTTTTGGGAATAGGGATAATAGACTCTAATGTTCATCTTAATTATAAATAATTACTATTTATTAATTATATACAGGAATTTCTGCTTTCATGGAACCTAGACTTGTAATGTTTGCTTTGTAATGTGAGTCATTGTGCATTTATTAAATTAAGACATCAATATGAAATGAAAAGATTGGTTTTGTAAACCTTCGTTTGACCTCTGAATCAATATATCCAAAATAACCAAACACTTAGTTTTGTATTCATTTACATTTAAAGTTGTGGGATTTTCTTTATTAAGTCACGACTAGACACTATAGAATGAGCGATTCAGACGTCTTTTTTCTTCGTAAAGTATATTGTATTTATCTGAATACTTTGAAACAGATGTGTAATAAAAACAAGGGTAGCTTTTGAGATTTAGTACTAGCTCCGAACATTCCAGACTTTGTTTTAGTAAAGCAAAAACACAGCGAGAACTAGGCTGTCTTAATGTTTGAGCAATATTAATACCTTACCTTATATGTTACTTTTCACATACTATGTAATTAGAATTAATTTGTTGATGAGACTTATTGTTTAAAAATTTCTAACCATTCAAGTTTCAAAGTTCTTATGAACATAATCGCGTTAAGTTGATACAAATAACAATAACCAGAGTGGAATAGTTAAAAGAAGCATAAAATGAGAACATTCACGTTTATTAAGGCACTTAAAATTATCCCAACAAGCTTTGTATTACAAAAGTTTATAACGAAAGTATCGAGAGTCAACTTCGCAGACTGATTCCAAGTAATTTTAATGTTTTGTTATATTTTATGTCTCCTTTTAACATTCCTCGTTCGTCTTAAGTGTCACTGTCCACATTTCTTACATACATATATAAATATATACATATATATGTATTTATAATATGATTGAGACAAAGTTAGCATTTAATCTAGTAGTACACTATCATTTTAATCAAAGGACTCTAGAATATTCGATAGCATTCTAGAATATTCTGGAATATTCCAGATTAAATAATATAAATACGTTTGGGAGATTATCATTTATAAATCCTCTTTCATGTTTACATTCCATAGAAAATATTAATTGGATATCGTGAAAGAGATATGTAGATAGATGTTCACGCTGATCGTATTGAGGCATCCGTTTGACAGATTAAAGTCTGGTCTATAGAAATACTAGAGTTATTTACGAATTGATTTTAATTACAGTCACGTTCTATACCCCGATATTGATACACATTGACCATAGACTTTAATATTCAGAGTAACTCAATAGAAAGAATATGTTTTAATAAAAATAATTAATCTATATTGACAATGTATGTAGATATATAATTATCAATGAAATCAAATCAATCAAATTCAAAAATTGAGAAAGATGTTTAATTTTTTTGATGCTATTTTATATTAAAAATATATTTATTTCTTTATAATTTGAATAAGAGTACTTATGCGAACGTACGTGATAGATGATTTAATGAAATTTCAGGATATTCTATTAAAATTATCTAGTAATAAAGTCTGTGATTTTGTTATAAGTACATCGCTAATGCCTTATGATGTTTGAACCTATTACAAGACAATCATAAAATATTTAAAGTTATTCTGATAGAAAATTTTATAAAAGTTTAACTGTCATTAATATTCGATTGGAATGTAGCATAATGTTCAAAGATTTGCGTAACTTAGGCATCTTGCACACTATGGTTATGTGGTATGTGATAACTCGACTTGAAATAAAAAATACATATTTTTTGTATACTTGTGATATTACAAAAATTAAACTAGCAAATTGTAATGAACTAGTTCAATGTGAAGTAGAATATTGTTTTATGAGCTCGCTTTTTTCAGACAAAATAAAAAGCAAATAAAAAAACGATATCAGGCTATGCTTGGACGAGGAAGAAAAGTTGAGGATCGAGAACGAAAATTTTAATTACTAACTGTCTAAAACTTCATGGAGGCTTTAAAAATATATTTTTAAAAGACGCTTTGAGACTTCGGTTCGGAATTGAGATAGAATAAAGACATTATCAATAATTTTTTTTCTCATAATTTCCTAAGTAGAAGACTTACCATTTAACATAAAATCGGATTCACTCAGAAAAATTTAGGCTTTAGCTGACTCACTGATGATATAACTGAAGAGTAGATTATATTCAAACACATTTAAGTCACAAGTAGAACCTTCTGATTGACGTTCGATAAATGAGAGAATCATCTCGAAGTTTAGATGATACTAATTTTAAAATTTCATCTTTAGCTTAGCTTAAAATAAACCGACTTCAAGTTATTACTATTATAAAGACGTTCTAATTTTATTACAAAACCACCCGCGGTCCCAAGTTTGTTAATCAATCAAGACGAGAGTTTTATAAATTAAATTGGATGGAAACCGAGGTTCCAGCCTGCAAAGAGTGGAAGAGGAATTTTAAAAATACGAATAATATATTTCTCACAGATGTACCCTTTCCTGCTCATTGCTAACACCTCAGATATTTTGTATTTCAACTCACGTCGATCTGATATGAAATTTGGACTTTTCAATTTTCCTGAACGTACAAACCCTCTATGGAGAAAAACCTTCAGATTTTCTGACATTCCCGACATTTAAATTGCAAGTTACAAAACCGTTTCAGAACGTTTGGAATCAATCTCTCCTGAGATTCGGTGGAGCGAAGCCGAGGAGGCAAATCTTATTAACCTCTTGTTAATTTTTATTGGGTTTGTCTTGATATCCAGTATAACTTGGTCTATTTACTTATGACGCTTTATTTCATCGTCCAAAGTGACTTGGTCTTTGAATGTAACGAAGAGACATAATAACAGACATTTTTTAATAGTCTTCAAAGCATTTACGATACTCATAAAGAAGTTTACATCAAAATAATTAATTTCAAGGATAAGCTGAGAACCACTTTTGGAAGTACGTGGTTGAAACACAACTCCTAAGAGAAGGGAAAATTTATTTATGTCAAAACTTTAAAGCCCGTGTATTATTCGAATGTACAACTTATTTTCCGACTGCTTTGGAAATAGATAGAAATGTGGAACACGCGATTATAAATTGTTTAAAATTTAGTAGCTTAATTTAGACAGCGATATGACGTTTAATGCATTTGGATTTTGCTTTCAAATAAATTTTATATATTATAATATTAACGAAAGCTTGGGTGGATTGAGGATAAGTACGCAGGGGAATATAAAACATTAGAAATAAAAAAAGTTTATTTGAAATGACAGTTACATTCCGTCCCATACATTTATCATTCTAAGAAAATTCTTATCGTATTTTCTAAATCATCATGGGTATACCGCTACCTAGGCCTATATATTCTACAACATACACAAAAATACAATGTTATGAATTTGTCATTGACGGTTTCACAACTTAAATGCTTTAAATTGTATGACATGACAATATCTAGCAAGAATATCATCAGTTTGTTACAATTTCTTGTTGTCATTACTTCTGTAACATTAATGTATAAGTATTTGCAGTCCTGGGACATGAATCCTTCGCATTACCATATATATTATTTGTGTCGTATTTCCTCAAACGCGATAATTCGCAGTTTTATTATCGAGAGCCGTTTCCGCTGAACTTTAGATGACTTTTACCCTTACATTATTCAAGCCAAAAAAGGATTGTACGTGATTATTTCGTAATATCCGCAACATAAATTAATATTTCAACATAAATTTCTGTGGTGATATAATTTTCTGAAGTTCAACTAACTATAAGGGGCGTGCGAAAACAATAATTGGTACGAAACCTCGCTACGAGGGACAACTTCTGTTCTTCTATCGGGTGTTACATCATATTGTTATTATAGCATATTCTTGGTAACCAAGCAGTTACGTAGTCTTTGACGCATTTTAAACACCATACTAACTCTATGCAATCGAGCAACACGTCAAAATTTCAATAAAAACCAATCAAATATATCAAAAAAATTCTTAAACATTTTATTTATAGATTAAATTATAATTAACAATAGGAGATTGAAAGCCGCTGATAATTAGGTTTGATAGCATATTATCTGGAAATTGCAGATGACAAAATCATTTTGCATTTTAATATAATATTTTCTAGTGCAAAATGCGTATCATCCATACAAATCTAAATGTATTGATTGTCAAATGTTGCTGAGAAGATTCTTGTTCTTGTCTACTGAGAAGATGCAATAGTCAGGCTTTTTTGTGCAAAAAATATTGGTATCATTATTATTGTAAAATATTATTTGATATAAGAATTACATACTTCTATTTGCTAGATGACAAAATTCTTTGAGTTTATATTCTAGACTCAGATGTTTATGAAAGAAAAAAAAGAAATTTAGAAGAAATAGGATTTCTAAATCACTTTCTTGTCTTTAAAAATCTGTAAATAAAATTAATTCTTAATAGTTAACATACTTATATTTAGGATTCATCAAAAAATAGTAAAAAATTTAAATATATCTTTCATATTTCTGTCCAACAAAGTAGGTTAAAACCGAGAGCTGGTGAATAATCTCTGCTCTTGTCATTTGAATAACAGAGGCTGGAGTATTTACTTAAAACAGAATTAAAAGTATATGATTTTACATAATATCGTCCACTCGTACTTGTGAAGCCGGGTAAATTGGTACTTTGTACAAGTGGTTTACTAGAACGTGCTTGTGTAAAAAATTTTAGTACATTTTTTTTATATACTGAAGTCCTTCGTAAACACTACATACTCATAGTTGGTCTTAATAAAATTTAGTTCGTTTTGACTTGTACCGGAAAACCCAAGGTATTTTCTTTTGTACTACCTCCACCGTTCCTTTTATATTTTAATAGCATTCAGAGTGTAAATACTTATGGCGTTAAACTTACGCGTGTATGTACGTGGAGATTAAAGAAACTACTACTTAAGTGGATTTATTTTTTAGCAACATAACATTAAGCGCTAGGAAAGTTAGTATGAAAATAATAATTGAGTTACACATATTTATGATACATATTTAGTTAGTGAGTGATCGAGTCAATACAAAGTTGCTAATATCATAAAGTATTCAGCTTCATTGATCAATAAGATGTACTGAACGACATAAAATCGCCGTAAAATGTAAGAAATTGTTCACTTGCACTAATATTTATGTATATGAACTGAATTAAAATCGAAATAAAGAAATGATATCTCTAATTATCAGTAATGCTGTCTCGGCAAGAACACTCAAACCTATTCTGTCGATTATAATTACAATATAATTAACTCTAAAAGGAAATAAAATTCGTCTCTTGTGTGCAAATCTGATTGCGATAAAATATTACCAAAATATAATAATCATCTCTTCAATATCGATCAGGAATCAATAGAAAATGGTCTCCTAAAAATATGTCAGCGAATAAAGCACGTCACACGGCCGTGTCCTCAATGTATCACTGAAAGGGCTTCTGGCTAATGAAATAGATTAAACTTGACTAACCGACTCGCCTCATCAATACGATCGAGATTAATTTAACTAACACACAAATTAGTTTTTCCTTCACAAACCTATGATACTAGGACATGGTTATTTAAAATAAATGCATACATATAGTTTATATTTATCACTATGTAGTATAGTTACTTATTATAAAGAAATTGACCGACAGATAAACTTAATGTCAACCAAAATCCTAAGTAGAGACATAACCACAGTACAATTAGGTAGTGACCAGACAAAACTCTTGTTAATTTGCTTTATTTCAGTAAGTATTATAATCTCTTTTTTGTAAATTTGATTTTACGATATATTTTTGTACTTCCGAAGATTCTGTTTATTTTGTTTTATCAAAGATTAAGCTTTAGCATTTGAAATCAGGTTGCAGTAAATCACATTAGATATTCTCAATTCGCTAAAACAACACTAGAATTTCCTGGTGGTTATGTATTCTGTGTATCGACAGTCATTAATTAATCTGGAGTCTGAATCTACCCATTGCCTGGATAAGATATATATTGGTAGAATTCAACCCATTTTGAATCTAGGTCAAAAAATCAATTGCCTAGTTAAAGTTGGGCATTCTGAAATCAATGCCGCGTTCCTGTCAGGAACAATCGTCTAAAGACAATATAATTTATCCGTTAGAAATATTTCCCGACTGTTATTCAAGTAAAACATTTCAATTTTTTACATTACAATACAAAACAATAATTTCACATTTCTTGTAAAAGAAATACAAACATATGTGAATGTCGAGTTAACGAGAAACCATAAGAATGTTGAAATTGGATCAAATGTATTATTGCATAAAATACAATTCGAATGTCTTATTCCTTAGTGATATTTCAAAAGAAGTAAACTTGTGTTTATTTAATTGTCTCAACTGATTTTATGCTTCTATAAATATAACTAGTTCCTTGCCATCTTAAATTTCTTATGGTCCATTGTAATGTTTTTGGAACAGTAATGATGCATGCTCAGCATGGTTCGTGGTTGACAGAAGGCAGGTCTTAATGACGTGTAAGTTTCTTAAACAGTACACAGTCTTGTTAACTAGGATCGACGTCCATTGTACGATGGTACCGCAACGTTGTTGTTGCTGCGGTCACTTTGCCATCACTACAATGGACATTCAGTGACCTAAATTAATTTTGAGGAGGATTGAAGATTGGGAAGATTGGAATGTTCCAATAGAATCGAAGGGACTATAGAAATATACCTTCTTTACCGCTCTATAGACTTCGTTTATCCTTTTTTAATAATTTACCAATATACTCGTATAGAACAGTAGTTATAAGTAGGGATTATATATAAACAAATACTTTTTTTGTATTCCTATGATAGAAGTCAGGATCCTGAATAATATTATGGCAACTTCATAATATCTATGAGTCTTTTATGTAGACATTTAAATAAACTAAGACTTAGGTATTCGTAACCAGCTAGTCCTTTTTTAATCAACATTGACAAAATTCATTTCTTTGTATTAACTTGAAATTTTTTGAGGGGAAAACCAGATGATAAGTGTCTGAAAATACTTTCTACTCGTCTGATTTAATCACTGCGAAATGAATCCGAAGTTTAGCCTTATTTATGACAACTTCCAAACTTTTCATATAGTGACAATTTGTATAACATGTGCATCAATGTACATATGTTATTCCTCAACAACGAGCCAGTAAATATTGGAACCACTGTCGGTTTAACTTGACGTTTAATTAAAGGATTTCAACCAATTAATCGAAATTAATTATTTCAAAAAGAACGTTTTAAAGCTATTAAATAACATCTTCAATTTACTAAAGTAAGATAAGATGGGTTGCAATTCTAAATTATGGTATTTCAAACGTTTCATTTTAGCATAAATGTGAGATATATGAAGGAAGGATATTCAAATACCGTTCCCGCAGACGAAGATGTGCTGTAATTTCTTTACAATAGAGACGAATATGCTATTACCCGGGCGTCTGCGGTCCTGAATAATGAAATCAAGATTACCTGAAAATGTCTTTTGAATAAAAAATACAGAGATTCTTTATTCAAGAGATGAATTTAACTTGATTCGTCCATCGATTGCGATATAATTTATATTATTACTAGCTTTTGCCCACGACTCCGTCCGCGTGGAATAGTGACTTCCGGCAG
>DVQO01000136.1:0-28379 GCA_018231785.1 Danaus gilippus
TATTTTAAGCGACTATTTTATTCTTTACCATCAATCTAAGCTTGTGTCATATTGTCCAATCTTTATTCTAAGCGACCCTCTCAATCGCTATTCTTTATTCTAAGCGAGTGTCTTATTGTCAAATCTATATTTTAAGCGACTATTTTATTCTTTACCATCAATCTAAGCTTGTGTCATATTGTACAATCTTTATTCTAAGCGACCCTCCCAATAGCTATTCTTTATTCCAAGCGATGATCATATTGTCCAATCTATATTTTAAGCGATTATTTTATTTATTACCATCAATCTAAGCTTGTGCCATATTGTCCAATCTATATTTTTAGCGACTATTATATTTTCTACCTATCAATCTGAGCAACTATCATAGTGTCGAATCTTCATTCTAGGTGACCATTTCCTTATCTACCTATAATTTAGCGATATTTATAGAAATCAGTCTTAATTTTAAGCCAATATTTATTCTTTACGTGTCAATCTAAACGATGTATGTACATAATGTTCAATCTTTATTTTAAGCGACTATTTCATTCTTTAACTGGGAATTTAGGCGATATCCATCGTGTTCAATCTTTATTTTAAGCGACCTGTCAATATAAGCGATGTACATAATATTCATACTTTATTTTATCCGTTGACTGTCAATTTAAGCAACATACATAATGTTCAATCTTTATTTTAAGTGATCGCTATTGTTTAATTATTGTTCTAAAAGACCATTTTATAATATTGCTTATCGATTGAAATGATTATTTTATGCGACCAATGTACATTATACATTTCACTTTGAGCGACATTATTTTCTAAGTCATCATTATTTTTCTCTATCAGTCTAAGTAATCATATTGTTTGCTCTTTAACGTCATCATACTGTACATGTCAAGCTGAACAATGTTGATACATATATTCGTTTTGTTTATGTACAGGGTGCTACAGAGTCATTGTCGTTAAGAGGTCCATTATGGCTGGGTGAGGCAGCTCGGTGGGCGGCGAGGGCTGGCGGTGCTCGACGGCCTCTGCTGGCCTCATCACCTTTATCAGACGGACGATGCCTCTTACTGGGAATACCGCCTCGTTTCGATCAAGAGCCACGGAAGTCAGTTAACAATCATATGAGATTAACTTAAGAATGCCATAAAAAAAAAACAACACAACAATATGTATGGAGCACATATTAAGTCTAGACTTAGGGACAGTCTAGACTGTAGGGAAATGCAAGTATTGCGTCTGAGCTCCAAATAAGTTAGAGCTGTTTATGTTAGTACTTTAATATATGGACAAAATTCATATATGAACAAAAATTATTAGTGTAGTGGCTTATTAACTTTCATTTGCTTGAATCAAACATTTTTAAAATCATAAACTTCCTTTCCCTAGAACTTGGAACATGCCTGTAGGTATGACAGAGAGATATTTAAAGAGTTCAATTTTATTATTAAACTTAATGGGTTCAATAAGTAATATCCAATTCTCACATATTATAAGACTAAGTGAAATAAAGTCCATAATAAATAATGGTATTGAATAAAATAAATATTGTACAGTTTTAGTGATATCAGAAAAAGGAATTTTTATAACAGGTACCATTATGTAAATATAAAGCAAAATTTTTATTTCATTGACAACATTCACTTAATGAATCGCAAGTAAACAATTGAAATCTCATTCCATACACCAGTTATTGTAAAATAAGCAAGTAAACAAAAATTTAACAACTGGTTCAATGTATGATATGAATTTTCACTGTCACATAAAAAAATTAACCACAAGTTAGTTAAGATTACTATAATTATAAAAGTATAATATGAAAAAGTAATCTAATAATAAAAACAGTATAATAATTCATGATAGACATGACAAAGATTCAATATTTTTTTATAAATTATGATAAAAGACAAAATCATTAAAATATAAAGTTAGTAGTGTAACAATATATAATTGTTCAATTATGTAATTATTATTTAAAAAATATTGAAACAGCGTTTGTTATAATTTGTTAATATTAGATTGGATAAACCTTTGTTTTATAAATTACAATAGTGTATTGTTTAAAGTTGATTAAGTTTTTTGAGATTGTCCTCAACTAAGATAACTTGAGTAAGAATGAGAACGAGAAGAGAACATATTATTATAATTTTTATGGATATTAGTGTAAAATAACCCATTTGTCATAATGAAATGACATTAAAATATTTTTCATTATGTTACTAATCTCAGACCGAGATTATGTTTCCTCCAACCAGTGCCCAAGATATAAATTCGTCCAACAAATAAGAACATTTACATTGGCCAAATATAACATGATGCCAGTGTGAATAAACATAAAAAAATAGATAAGCTAAGTTTATATAATATGATACAGTTGCATTATTGTTAATTCCTATTAACAATAATGCAACTGTAACTAACAAATTTACTAATTTCTGCCAATTTTAGCTATCATAGTACTATAGCCAGAATATTTTAACATTTTGTAGAATTTATGTTGTAATCATTCAATTTCTTGTCTTCATTTAACAAGCAATTTCGAATAAATGCTGTCTAGGTGTTTTATGAATCGGCTTTAATCTCTGTCGTATGACAACAATCATTTTGACCTGCGTTCACAAAATATATTGTATCAGAAGATATCCTTAAAATTTGATATTTACTTTCACAGATATTTATACTAAAATTAATGTTATTCTAACATCCTCATATGAGCAATAAGCTTTATATTAGCTATTATTATTTTTATTGCAACTTGATATATGATTAGTGATAAATAAATGCCTTTTGTAAAAATTTCTTTTGTAACAACTTGGACTAAGACTGGTTTTTTAAACGGCACTCTTAGCACACCGCAAATAATGAAGGCATTTTGTTGACATATTAAGCTTTTGCATTCCTATAATATTATTTTAAATTTATCGTAAACTAGTTTTTTCTCGCGACTTCGTCTGCTTCAGTTTCAGAATTATAAATATTTTGAACAAACTCTGTTCTGCCTTAAAGTTAAAAAATAAACGTATTTCGGATTTTTAATTTTTCGATCGAATTGGATGAAAAGTATTTTATGTCCGTCTTCTAGTTATTACCTACCTACACTTAAATTTTGAGTTATAAACAGAGTAATTAACACGACTTTTACATACATGGATTATTAATATTTAAGATCAACTGGTGTGATCATTATGTCCCCTCATATAATACTTTATTCATCACCAAACTTAAATATTGCTGTAATGAATAGTAATAAAATAGTTAAACTATATACTATAAAATTATCCCCTGTTTTAAATTCTTATATTTATTTCCAGTCTGTTTGGAGCTGCGTTTGAACAGGCAGCTGCTAAGAGCGGTGCATCTGTGTCTTTGGATTATGTGGACACGTCTGTGGTGTCACTGCCAATAGCACAAAGAGCGCAGTTTCTTGACGCGCTGACAGCACTATTGGCTTGATCAATCATAATATATTAGTGATGGTTTGTAACAGGAAACATGTTAAGATTAATTAATAATTAAATCATGAAGAACCATGTTAAGGTTACTTAATAATTAAATCCCTAGAAATATGTCAATTTTTCCAATTCTTTTAACAAAATATATCTCATCCGCCTTATAATAAAATAAAAATATGTTATTTTTAGGCTGAAATAGTTGTTAGTTTATCCAATTTATTGTCATCTCAACTCTCCTAAATATCATTGTAGTAGTAACATATGATTTAAGTCTGTTTAAGATTTAAATTACTTTTGATTAATTTCTTTATTGTATTTAATGTAAGTAATAATTTAATTATTTAATTGACTTAGTTTTATTATTATTTATGAGCTATTGTTCGAAATAATGAAATAAAAGTATGTCAAAAATTCAAATGTTTTATTTTTAATAAATAAAGACATCAGAGTCATTGTATGTCATATACATATGCATCATAAAGGCATAAAAATATCACAAATCGTGTTTTATCTCTAATTATTATCAGATCCAATTCCAATATAAAACATGTAAGGAATGACTACAAAAACAAAAATATAATGAAAAAACATTAAATATATAACATGAAAAATAATAAAGTTGTACTTTGTTCATTTAAAAAACCAAGTGTGTGGTTATGCGAGGCACTATAATTGATTCTTAATAAATCGTGTTATAAGATCAAATGCCCACTTAGGCTGGTCATGGGGCACCATATGACCAGCATTTCTGACTAAGACCTCAGTGAGATTACCAGCCTTTTTTATATATCCAGCAATCTCATCTCCCACCCTCCAGATTCTTCTTTTAGTCACTTTATATTCCGCTGCTGATGAGAAGTTTAAGTTACGTAGGAAGTTTTCTGTCAATGGATATGCAACTATAATATCCAACTGACCATTATAAAACATAAGGCGATAGTGTGAAAGGAGTTCTGATATTGCTGTTGCAACTGACTTTAAAATGTCAAATGCTAGGCACATTTGAACTTCTTTACCAGAGTGAAATGGTAGACCACCGACATGAACACTGCGCCTTATTTTGTCACTGTTTAGAAGGGCCTCGAAAATACTAACATTTGTTTTATCTATGGGCTCTAGTATGTTGTAATAATTATCAAAGCCTGTATAGTTCTTAAAGTATGAGAAGTTAGTGAGGTCTCCATCCATTAAAGTGTTCATTAGAATGCTAGCTTCAGCCCAGTTCTCTTTCTTGATTTTATCAGATATTTCCTTCTGCATCTTGAGAAAAACTAATTTTTGTCTATCGTCTATCATGCCATGTTGGTAGAGATAATTTCCATAATCCAACTGGTTCAGTGGATCACAGTAAGCATTTCCCAAAGCTAGCCCTTTTAAGTTTATCTTATTCAACCCTCGATGGTTTTGCTGATGAATTTCCATACCTAAGGAGGGTAGGTATTTTCCTGCATATGATTCACCACTTATGAAAAAATTGTTATTCCTTAACTGTGGAAAAAGCTGAAAAAATTGCTGCAAAAAGTTGTACAAACCTTTTGCTACACAATTTTCATCAGAACAGTAACCATTTTCATTATCTGTAAAACTAAATCCTGTTCCCACTGGGTTATCAATATAAATAAGATGATTTTCATGAGCCCAATGGTATTTTCTTAATGAGAATCCATCTTTTCTTGCTATAAGAGGACCATTTTCAGTAAATAAGCCAAACAATGAACTTCCTCCTGGACCACCCTGAAGCCATAATACAACTGGTGCTCCAATGTTCTCATTAAAAGGTGGGAAGTACCAAAAATATAGGTTGGAATTATACTCAGCATTTATAGTTAAAAATCCTGCATGACTTCTAAAGCCGATTTTTTCAGTAAGCGAAACACGGGACATATTTCTTGCTAATTCAATATCGCCGTTTTCTATTAAGGGTGTAAGCAAAAGTGGGTCACCCGCATCTCCATGAAGTTTTGCCTCAAACTTTATTCTAGGGTATACGTAAGGAAAAAATGTAGCAAACGTAAAATTTAACGAATTGAGAATAATAAACGAAACTATTATATAATATCTATGTATAGCCATTATTGTGAGAAATATTATTTGTAATCAAATAGCAAATTGCAAACTCTGAAGATAACATAAAAATCAGATTGTTTTGACATTCGTAGTTGACATTTCCTTGACATTAGGGGAGGGATTAAATAATTTAACTTTCACTGATTTCCACGAATATATAGAATTAGTTTTGAAAACAATTTTATAATCTGTTTAAAAATGGAAATTATTTAAAAATTTGCGGAATATTTATTTCAAGAAACTCAATATTTTTTCAAAGATAGAATGTGTTTGGTACAAAAATTTTTTGTTCCAAATGTGTCCAGTTCTATATGATTTCGTTGGCAATATTAAAAAGACAATACTAGTACAATACGAAATTATTGTTATAGCTTCCAAGAAATATCAAAGTATGCACAAAATTTTGTGTAATCATTTAGGTATATTTAGGTTTTAAATTTTAATATTTATTAGATAAGTTTAAGTAGTGCTCTAATAAAACAGCGCATGTAATGATGTCTCAATAATTTTAGTGTTGTATTATATGTTATGCTATTATACACGTTATTCATTAAAAGCATTCAAGTTATTTTATTTCTATTCTTTATATTTTTAAAGTCATAGTTATATATGACCTTTAATTATTCAATGAAAATAAAATCAATAGCAAAAAAGTATATGACAGCTTTTCGAGTTTAAAGAATACTAAATAAAATAAAATAATACTACACAAATATATCTTTCTGTTTTCTCATAAATCTTGCAGTTATTGTTATGTGCAATTTAAATAGTAGTTGATTGTAAGCTAAGATTTTTTAAACAAATGTAAATCTTTGTTACTGAACCTAACCTAACCTTTGTATCCAGTAAGACTGATTTGTAATTTACTAAAAAAATTAAATTATTTTGCTAACTCATTGTTTCATTTCATGATTCACGTATGCTGGTGCAAATTTGTATAAACATGGAGTAAGAAGTCTTCGTTTCTCCTATATTGATAATGTAAGACCTAACCCCTGAACTCTTGGCTTATTGATTCTTTCTCATATTTGCGTAAAAGTGATACTTGCAGTTCCAACTAAATTTATTAAGTTGTTGTAAGATTATTTTGATAATGTCTTAATTAAAAAAGACAATACATATTTTCTTTTAAAAAATGTATTGTGCTTTTTCTTCGGAGTTTTGACCACTGTAAAATATTTCTAAATATTTGCTTTAAGTAGAATACTAATTGTTTTATGAAGATATCTTGTAACCATAAATGTTTGATGAAATGACTCATGAATGTATATGAAATATTATTAATTGATTTAAATACATCAATAAATCAATCATCTTTATGACAGAATATTGGAACAAATTTTATATATATTACACTATTTAGTAACGGACTTTATAAAATTATTTTCATATTCTTTTCAGATTTGTGGTGGTGTGTGTTGGGTTGTGACAAAGATAAAAGATTGAGGTCATTTGGTTACTTATAAGGTTAGTAAAAACTATGTGCTAATTTAATTTATTGTCTTGCAGAATATATAACTATTTTAAGATCGTAAATGGAACAAATTAAAAGGCAATCAATATTAATCGTTAAAACTTGTTAGGAAAAGATGAAGGAATAGTAATAATTATTATAATGTGTTTATTTTATTATTTTAGTACAATGTGTAATGGGTAGGTACGTTTGTTAAAAAAGTTACGAATCAGTGGCAAGGATTCAATATTAAATTTTGAATGGGAAATTTTGTTTAATTATTTCGTACAGATTTTATTAAAAAAAAAAGATTTTTACAAAATAAATGTTCTTTTTACGTTCATGAAAATTATAATTTAATTAAGGTGTAGGCTAATAATATATAAACAATTTAAAATATCTTTGATTCGTTTCGGTATTTTCGCAAATATAAATATATGGTAGGTGAATAAAAAAACAGTACCTATCATTCGCCGATCATACCGGTCGTAGGGTCATCACAAAGGTCAATAAAATATGGGCTGTAATAAATTACTATTGCGATAAATGATAATATTAACTGTTTTATTTGTTACAGTTCACAAAACGCGAACAATCAAGTAACATGTGGAGTTTAAGAATTTTGGTTTTTTTATTGATACAAATATCCGCATATGGATTTCTTCATAGATACCCGAAAATAAATTTGGGTGTAGATGGTGGTGATCCTGGAAAGCCATTGTTTTTGACCCCGTTCATTGAAAGTGGTAATATCACAGAAGGTAGGCGTCTTGCCCGTGTTGCTTTTACTGAGACTT
This sequence comes from Danaus gilippus, assembly GCA_018231785.1. Lineage (NCBI taxonomy): Eukaryota > Metazoa > Arthropoda > Insecta > Lepidoptera > Nymphalidae > Danaus > Danaus gilippus. The sequence continues at coordinate 7,758 of DVQO01000136.1, forward strand.
TGCAAATTAAAAGCTACGCCGGATACTTTACTGTGAATAAGGAATATGATTCGAATCAATTCTTCTGGTACTTTCCCGCCATGTTGGCCAATAATAAAGATGCGCCTGTGATCGTATGGCTACAAGGAGGTCCAGGTGCGTCTTCACTATATGGTCTCTTTACTGAAAATGGGCCTCTAAGAGTTCGTAATAATAAATTTGAGAGAAGAAAATATAACTGGGCTCTAAGCCACCACCTTATTTACATTGACAACCCAGTGGGAACTGGTTTCAGTTTTACCAAGGATTCTCGGGGCTACTGTCAAAACGAAACCCAAGTAGGAGAACAGCTTTACTCCACAATTATACAATTCTTTCAGTTGTTCCCAGAATTGCAAGGCAACAAATTTTTTATTACCGGCGAGTCATATGCTGGTAAATATGTTCCAGCTTTTGCCTATACTATACATAAGAAAAACCCATCTGCAAAATTGAAAATCAACCTCAAGGCATTGGCAATAGGAAATGGATTAAGTGACCCGGAACACCAATTGGTATACAGCAAGTACTTGTATCAAATAGGACTTTTAGATTGGAACCAAGCCAAAATATTTGCTGATGGTGAAAACAAAGTTGTAGATTTAATCAAACAGCAGAAATTTGATAAAGCATTTGAGGCCTTTGATACTCTACTTAATGGAGATCTCATTGATGGAAAAAGTATTTTCTATAACATGACCGGTTTTGAATTTTATTTCAATTTCCTTCACACCAAAGACTATAAACAGTTTGAAGACTTTGGTCCAATGCTACAAAAAAGTTTTGTTAGAAAGGCAATACATGTAGGAAATATGACATTCAATGTTGGGAAAGAAGTTGAACAACATTTAAAACAAGATGTAATGAAGTCAGTTGCACCTTGGATAGTAGAGTTACTTGATCATTACCATGTTGTGGTATACAATGGACAGCTAGACATTATTGTAGCATATCCATTGACAATTAATTATTTAAGAAATCTCAATTTTACTGGATCTGATGAGTATAAGAATGCCAAAAGATACCAGTGGTATGTAGATGGAGAGCTGGCTGGGTATGTGAAACAAGGAGGGAAATTGGTGGAGATTATGGTAAGAAATGCTGGCCACATGGTACCCGGTGACCAGCCTAAGTGGGCTTTGGATTTGATTACACGACTGACTCATGAGAAAACATACAATAGTTATGCTCCTAAACAGCCTTTTGGAGATCAATAAGTCTTTCAAACAGAATTTGTGATTGTTTTGTCTATTCTATAAACTGTATAAGGACTATTTTTTATGTTGTAAAATCTCTGGAACTTACTAACAATAAATGATAAAATAAAAAAAGTTATTTATGGCTTTTATTTAAGACAAGATATTCATGTTTAGAATGTTAATGAGTTTGCATTAAAATTTATAAGAATTATTAAAATATCCATAGAAATAAGACAGTTTTTATTGCAGGGAGTTATGACAAAATAAAAAAGTAAATTACACAATACCAAAAGTACTTTAATTAAAATCTTAGGTCTAATGTTGTTTAATCATTTGACATACAATTCCTGAAACTTAGTAACTAAAAACAATCTACTTTTAATGTAGCTGATAAACATCAAATTACAATCAAAGTTATGGTAGCAATCTAAGTGATAATTGTCAAATATTTTAAAGGAATGATTAGTAATTTTATCGTCCCTCTATGTAAGTGGATAACTCAATCTCATCCGGTAGCTCCGTTATGTTGACATCAAAACGATCTTGGACTTCATTCAGGATCTTTGCATCGTTTTCGTCCGACACCATTGTTATGGCTAGGCCTTTGGTACCGAATCTTCCTGCTCGGGCCACTCTATGGAGGTAGGTATCAGAGTCTTCAGGCATGTCATAATTAAATACTATATTAACTCTTTCAATATCCATCCCTCTTCCGAACAGATTGGTAGCTACCAATATTCTCTTTTGGAAATCCTTGAACTGTTGGTAACGGGAAAGACGCTCATCTTGTGTCATGTTTCTATGAATTCCAATGGCAGGGAAGTTTTGGTCCGTCAAAAGTTGTGCTAGAGCTATGCACCTCTGAACAGATTTAACAAATATCACTACTTGGTTGAATTCCAACACATCTAAGAGTTCAAATAACTTCTTATTCTTCTCATTTTCTTTAAGTTTCACATAGTGTTGTTGAAGTCCATGCAGAGTAAGTTTTGCTTCATCATCAACATACACTTCCATGGGATCTTGCATGAATTTCTTACATACTGGCCTGATGTCTTTACTCAAAGTGGCAGAAAACATCATTACTTGTTTTCCATGAGGAGTGTTCCGGAATATTTCTTGCACGTCTCTTCTCATGTCAAGAGATTCCAACATCTTGTCGCATTCGTCAAGAATGAAATGCTTAAGATGTTTCAAGTTTAATTTCTTATTGTTAACGAGGGCTAAAATGCGTCCTGGTGTTCCAACGACGATATGAGGGCATGCAGTTTTTAAAACATCTTCATCTTTTTGAATCGGCATGCCGCCAAAGAAAACTGACACACGGACGCCGGCCATGTACTTAGAAAAGCGTTCATACTCTTTGCTGATTTGAAAAGCTAATTCTCGGGTGTGGCACATGACAAGAACATATACATGATTATCCGAAGGCTCTAGTTGCTGTAGCGTGGCTAGTACAAACACCGCAGTTTTGCCCATACCGGACTTAGCTTGGCATAAGATATCCATACCCAGTACCGCTTGAGGAATACATTCATGTTGAACTTCTGACGGATGCTCGAAACCACAGTCCACTATGGCTCGTAGAATTTCAGGTTTAAGCAGAAAGTCCCTAAAGCCAGAGCTGTGAATCGATACGTAGGATCCCTTAACCTCCTTTTTTGGCGCCGCTTCGGTCGCTCCGTCAACGTTCTGTTGATCTGCCTGCTCTTCGTCTTCGTAGTCGAGAAGATCGTCGTTATCAGCCATGTCTTTAGTGATTTTTGGAGAATGCACGACGAGTAAATAACAGTATAGATATAGCACGTGAAATATTGGAAAGGAAGAGTATAATAATGGCGTCGGTTGAATCAACGAATCCAAGCGGCAAAATCATAGACTAGATCAAACTTACTATAGAGTATACATAAACATAGCGCGGAGAATGTGGTGTTGCCATGCCCTCCTACATTTAATTAAATTTGAGTAGAATTTCGAAAAGATACAAAATAATAATAAATTAATTAAATAATAGTATTTTTTTTCTGAAGTAGTTTTAATTTTAATCTTAAAAATAATTTAAAGAAGCTATAAAATTCGTATTAACTATAAAATGTAGAATTAGCATATTGAAGTTTCATATGATTATATTTTTTTTATAAAATATTGGTTTTGTTAATCACTATTTAAAAAATAAGATACTAATGCATTTAATGAAAGGTTGATAAGAGGCAAGGCTTTTTTTTAAATTTAATAGTTTTATGCATGTTTTATTTGTTAGCAGATGCTTTATTTATTATTGAGACTTAAACTAAGAATATGCATTAACGTGACGTCGAATGATGTCTTTGGTTTGGGGGAACGTTAGGAGGTTTTGTTGAATATATTTGAATTAATATATATTTTTAAATCACTTTGAGAACTTTAAGATTGACTAAAGTTCGATGATTTAATGAAACTTTGCAAGTGATATTTTAAAGAATTTTTAGTTTCACCTGCAACTATATAGTTACTTTACAATTTGTCACAAAATGAATTAAAAACCATATTTAAAATATTTATTTTTCAGTAGGTATATTAGATAAAAATTAAGTATTTGAAGCTTTTTATAATTCAATACTATATATTCTATATATATATATATATATTAAGGAGTTTTTGTCAATTTTTTGGATGTTAAATAAAAGTAAACACTATATTATTGAAAGTTTATTAATATATTTCATTAAATGCGTCTGACATTATAGTATAAAACGTGCTGATTGTAGAAACAAAAGTAAATATGATAGTTTATTTTGACTGTAGTTCTAAAGCTGGTAAGTTTCTAAATTCTATGTAATTTAACAATAATCCTTTCAAATGTCTCACGAATATGCGAAAGTTTATACGTAATGTAAAATTTAATAACCATCACAAAACTTAATTTGAATAAATATCAAAATATCTAATATGGATACATTAAAGTACACTGTGAATAAAAAAAAATCTTATAAATAAAACCTTTTTAGTTGCGTTGAACTTATATTTAGAAACTTTCAGTGCATTCCTAGTTTTGTTTAATATACTATATTAAGTTTATGAAATGGTATTCTTGCATCTGGTACCTACCACTACACTAAACCCAGAAACAGAAACGTGGTGTTTATGAAGACATTAAAATGAAACAAATGACAGTCACAGATACAACTTGTGTTTAGAATACAATAGCTGGACTTTTCGACAAATATATATTTTTAATAAAAATTAAAAATCTATTTGAAATATAGAAACTAACCTAGTACAAGACTTCATGGTCAATAAGTTAAATGAATATCTCGGAATTAATCTCGACATTGGATGAATGAGGAAAACTGTTTTATAAAATATCGTAATAAAAAAAATATATAATATTACGTATTCTATTTTTTCCTTCAAAGTTGATATAAATACTGATAATTGTAAGAAAGAATTATCAAAATCACTTTATAAAGAAGGAAACTGCACAAACACACAAAAATACACAGTTCAATAATTGAAACCTCCTTGTTAAAAGTTAATAAATGCAATAATTGTATACAATTTAATATACATTATTTTATTTTAATTTAAATAGCTTCGTTTCGAAAAACGGTGTCCATATTTTAAAAATGTATTTTTCGTCGGTTTGTGCCTGAAATGTTAATATTTTAATTTAAAATGTACTTGAAAAATCTAAACATCTAAATCTACAGATCGATTACAAAACTATATTAAATCTAGCGTTCTCTAATATTACTTAAAAGAATTCTAATGGAAATAATTTTTGTAAAACATCAGCCGAATCTCTTAATTGTTATAGTCGACTACGTCCTAGAGCCAGCAATTTCTACAATGTCAACTCGGTTATAGCGAAGAACGACGTAAGTGCTATTTCTCTAATATGATATTAAGAAAAATGATTTCCTAGAAATTATAAATATGTTTTTTTTATTGCTCAACATTTCTGTGTATATGGTTTGAGTGGTTTGAAGTCGGCGTTGCCACTGAGGAATGCGTCGACGAAGTTCTGTACGGAATCCGTTGTGATCTCGTCTCCATATTTCATGGTGACCATGCGTTGTTTGGGAAAGTCGATGGCTGTTAGTAGTGGGACGGCATCGTCCAGACCGATGTGCTCCCTGATCATGTCCGCGCTATCAGTACCATCTATACCAATGTAGAACATCACGTGCTTGAAGGGTTTCTTCTTGCGGGAGGTCTTGGTAGAGTAGTCGAAGTCCATACTCTCGTCGTCCGAGGAGTTTTGGTACGGACAGAACCCCGGATACTGGATGCTGCACTCCTCATAGTAGGACTCCGCTGATGGAGTCAGAACAGACTCTGAGAACTCTATCTCGGCGTCCTCGTCGTCTGTGGAATTTTAAATAATTTTGGAACTATTTTTTTTTATATGACAAAAAGGAGCAAAAGAGCAGACGGCGTTGCCACCCTTGATTGGTTAGGAAGGAAAGAAAAGGATGGAAAAAGGTAAAGGACAATCGGTTCTCTCACTCATCAGACGAGTGTTCGAGCTACAGTAATTTGACCACAGTTAGGCTTTACCAACATAAAAATGGTTACTTTAAACGTCGTGTTTTTTGTAATAAATATTGGAAATGTTTATATTTACCAACGAATAGAACAACAGCAGGGTGTCTTGCCATCTTAAGAAGCGCCTGCTCGTTGAGGGCTGACACCGGTCGCTGAGACCACGGGAAGTTCTGGGGATGATTAAAACGAGATATATTACTTTTCTGTGATAGCTAGTACGGTTTATTGCTTTAGGATATCTGTTTTTGAAGATTCCTTAGCATTACATGGAATGTTCTTAAGTTTCGTACATTATCTTACAAACATATTTATAGGTATGTAGTTGCAAGAGAAAACTTAATTTTTTCCAAAGTTAACTAAAGAAACAAATTTAAAGTTTACGTTCAAGTACATTTAAAAGTTTGACTTATTAAAAACAAAACTCACAAGGCCTGTAGGATCAGCGGTGAGGTGTTGTCTCCCATTGGCAGTGAGTATCTTCCCGGTACCATCAGCTATGACGAGCGCTGGTATACCCGCCACGCCTAGGGCTGCCGGCAACGCCAAGCGAGCCGGGGACGACCACGGAACGGATAGTGCCAACCCTGGTGTTAGGGACGCTATCGTGCGGGCGTAGGATTGCTCCGATCTGAATATAAAAATATTTTAGGTATATATATGAAAGACCAGATCCAACCTTTGCTTCTACATAGATAAAGAAGATTTTGGAATAGTTAGTAACAATATCAAAATTATTATATAGTAGTTGAAGCTAATAATTATATAGAACGTATGAACAAGAAAGTGCAAAAACTAAAACATTTTAAATTATGGTGTCTCGTCATAATATAGACGCGTACCTTCAAAAAATTCCAACAGTGCTATAAAACAGAGGGAAGTTATGAAAAAAAATATTGTCGCACTTTGAATGAGCAGTATGAAAAGGGAGAAAAAGGGTTATTTAGAGTCGGATGATAGTTATTTGTCTTTGAGTGTAGTTTCGTCTGGCGTCGGCTAGTGGAACCTTTAACAGCGACCCGCTGTGGGGTTCATGCAAATGCTTCAGGGTAATATACCGGCTAAATTGTATGTTTTGCTTCCAGCGCGATTTGTATTACTAATTGCTTTATAACGGCTAACGACTTGTGTGCTACTCATAGTCTGATGCCTCCGTCCCTTGATATGAGGATATTCAATACAAGCTACTACGTTACAATAAAATTTAAAGAATTTTTGTCAATGACAGTCTCCGTGAATCGCGTATAGCATAAAATAAATATTCAAATACGTAAGAACTATTAAAAACGATTTTCGAACAATTTTGTTACACTTGGTGTCGGAAACCACCGAGTATTTTGTATAAATAAATGTACTTAAAAGAGAACAGAGTACCCACTTAGCAGCGAAAGTCAAGCGACCGGGAAGCCCAGTCGAAATATGAGTATGTATTATGTATATCACTTATTTGACAAATCTTATTTTTGGATCACTTTATTTTCAGGAACAGGACTCCACAGCGTTATCCCAAACAATGGTAATATCAATAAAATGTCTCTGAAGGGGAGTTTTAGGCAATTTAAAATTGCCTCCCATTTAATATTTTTCCATCTGTGCTACGTTTCGGTTAAGGGTTGAAACTACTCTATTGTTTTTTACGTCACCTTTTACGTCAACTTCAAAAGGAATATTCGATTGTGACGGTAGAACATTTTATTTGTTCAATTTGTATGCAGACAATAAAATTCTTTGTAAAATGAAGTTTGTATATAGAGTACAATGTGTATTTAAAGTTGTAGATCATTTTAATTACAGTTCGCAATCCAATTAGATGAATGTTAAAGAAATGTAAATCTTTGTTTTGGTTAGATAACTCTCGCAAATAATTTCTACAAGATATTGTTTCTTCCGCGCTAGAACTAATTACAGACTCTCAAAGATGACTCCGTATCAGTCATAGATATTAATAGCATGATAAACAAAAAAATAATAACTTTGAATTCTTGTAACTCCTTCCAATTAAAAAAAAAATGTATTATATACTAATATATTATATGAACAAACTTTTATAGGATTTCATTATAAAAGTAATGAGTCATACTATACAATTACACCTATTCGCAGTAATTTCATCGTTCACGTCAGATCGTCAATTCACGGTACAATTTCCAAAACGAGACTCGTCAATATTCCCGCGGTCCTAGGAACGTTTTCTGGCGTGTTATAACACGTACGCAATAAAAGGAAAACGTCCCTGAATCTTGTACATATAATGTTAGAACCAAGTAATGACCGAGCTTATATATTACGCTGTAAATTTAATGAAACTTCAGTGAACATATACATACTTAGTCTGATTGTGAGTAATAAAGTTTTATAATACTGCAGTTGTTCTAAATAACTTTGAAAATTTTGGACCAAGTTGCTAGAATAGTTTTAATTATTTAATTTAATTTCATTGTATTTCCTTATCATACGAGCCATACCCTAATTCTACGAGTTACTGCCTTTATCTACGGCAATTTATTCGAATACCCTCGCAGAGGGTAAATAAGGTCGTAAACCTGGGAGGGTAGCGGAATAATCCGGGTAACGTTGGATAAGCGGAGCGTTACGGGTTATTGAAACCATAAATCTCTGCATTCTATTTGAATTTATATTCTAAAGTGTAAGATGACTTACTTGGACACAGTTTTTATTTGAATAATTAAAACAAAGTATTAATTATTCTTATGATCGCTGTGGAATAGCAAGAAAACAATATCAAAGCGCTATACACATGCTGTGGTTACGCTTTGGTTAATTAAATTTTTTCTTAGTAATAATTAATTTATGATATAAAGATGTTCAGATAAGGAGCCATTAATTATTATTTAAAAGAAAAATAAGAATTTTGTATATATTGATTGATATCATAAGTATGTTTAATATTTTTCTAAAAAGTAATATGAATATACCAGTTTCTTATTTAGTACAATAAATACATGTTTTCTCACTCCACACTGACTGACATAACATCTGTTTATTCATATTTCATTACAAGCGAAGAAAGTTCTAGCAACTTCCAAATTTGATTTTATCTTTTATCAGCGAAAAAAATGCTTCAAATAAAAGAATGTTCAGCGTAGGATATCAGGGGTTGTAATCAAGGGGCATTATTACAGGCTTTCAAGTCGAACTCTATTAATTGCGAGGGGTTCTTTAATGCATGTGGGGAATGTTTTGTCTTGACTGCTTTAAAGGGTTTATCTTGAGCTACGGGTAGTACCACAAAATATATATTTGCTGTTCTTATTTTATAACTGGCACATTGTTATCTTGAAAACATAATAAAAGGAAAACAGCAATTGAAATAAATATTGCCTAAAGAAGTTGGTTTGTGGTGTTTTCTATCTAGTTGCTTAGTCTTTGTTTTCAGTTGTAAAGCTTAAAACAGTTTTAATGTTTAAAATTTGACTGTAGACTTATGTATAAAACCCGTTATATTCTATTTATGCATCAGTTGATATGAATTATAAAATTCAAATAATAAATTTATTAAGTAGTAAAAATTTACATACACAAATGGAGTATTTCCATCTACCTACCAATTTTAAGTTTCACAGTAGTTTCTAATAGACTCCACCAATGGTATTGATAAAAAAATAACCAATTTCCTTTTCATCACGAAGTCATATTCGATTTTACGTTAAAACATTTTGAATAGACTTACAAAACATTTTATCAGATTTTTTATAAATGAAAGGGATAAACATGACAGCTTCACAAATGTGAATAGCGACGGCTGACATTTATTGGCATCTATCGAAATTTAATTCAAGCGAAAAATTTGAGTGTTTTATTCAGTCGATTTTATTTAATCCAGATGTTGAAAGACTTTATATAGCACTAAGACTGAACAGCACTCACGAGAATTCTGGTGAAATGTCGTTTTCAACATTGTTGCAACTAATTGGCACTACCACTTCAATTTTAATATCACATGCAAGTTTTGTACCGTCTACCCTCAATGTCTACCGTGTAGAGCACTTACTTTCAAAGAAATGCACCTGTTTTTTATTTATATTTATAACTGAAATATGAATTGGCTAACTTTTTTTTTATATAATTTAAAATTTATATAAAAAATTAAAGCCCGTGTTTATTTGAGGTCCATGATATTTCATGAATGCTCAGAGAGCACCTTTGAGTTCTGTTTATAATATATTTTTATTCATAATATTATGACTTACTTTTACCAGCGACTTCACCTGAGTGGACTTCTAAATTGTGCAAACAAAAAAAAAATACAGCAAAACAACCGATAGAGCCATATACCGTTTGTCACGTGTCAAAAATGGTATATCGCTTTTCCCTCGGGAACCACACGAAATTTCATAACACAGATATATTTTCTAATCAAAGTTACAATCTATGTGTGTGCCAAAATTAATTCTTATTCATACAGTAATGTATGAATTACAGAATGACGCAAGTCTACTACGTGTGTATACTCGTAGAACTAAAATGTTTTTCAAAATATTTGCGGTTAATATTTGTTGGTGTACTTGATTGAAATTTTGGTATGATAAAATAGCGTGAAAGATAAATTTAAATAAATTTATTTTTTTGTATATTTATTCAGAGCAAATCAATTTATAATTATTCGAAGTCAGACAAGGGGCGATTTGAAATTTTTTATCAAAGAGCATATTGTGGACGAAGCAAAGATTTCAGCAATTATATCTGTGAGAGAAAAATGGTTTGAATTCACCTCAGACTCATATTCAATTCAAATTCAGATTTAAGTCTAACGATATCGTTTGTTGCTGAGGTATTTTAATGTAATTGCAGTAGACTTTATTATGGACAATGTTCACAGGGCGGTCGATTTTCGACCACAGTTCAGTTTTGATTTTGTTTTTAGACGTTAAAAGACCTTTGACCTGGCAGTTCATTAAAAATAATTAAGCGAATTCTGGTAGCTTAATTCATTTGAACATTTTTTCATAACAAATATAGCTGTTAGATATTTATTAAGACTACAGATATCAACATATCTTTCTTGTTTTCTAAATTTTATTACAACTGTTAGGAGAAGCAGTAGTCTTAATAACATATGGTTTGATATAATTTCTTTAGAATTTATAATGTTGTGTATATATTTTATATGCTAATTTCCTGTAAATATTTCAAGTAAAGTAAACTATAGCTTAATTTTATAAAGGTTAATTGCGTTGTAAACTTTGAGTTTTGCGTATGAAGTATTACTAGGTGAATGCTAGGTTTTGGTTGCTTCTATATGGTCCGCGGCTATTGATTATTACCAAATATGTGAATATTTAAAATCTTTAATCAAAGTCGCCATCTCACGTTAGTATCTTAATAGTAGACTGTGGGTATCGATCGTGATACACTAAGCACCGTGGATGAAGACGTCTCTCGGATAACAACTGTGACAATGTAATGACGTCCTTCATAACAATGAATATTTAAAACATCAGATCATTTGAGGGGCGATTTATATCTAATTGTTAATGAATTATTTATACGGAGTATTTCAAATATATACAAAAAGTAAAGGAGTAGTGTTTTTAAATATATCTAAATGTTTTTATATTACACCAAACAAACCAAGAATATTTTCTATTCTTTTTTTTTTTTAAATACACATGTCAACCAATACTATAGTTAAATCGTATAAACACACGAAACGGTGTGAAAGCTTGGTTTAAAGAAAATAAACAAACGAATTTCTGTATGCTTTGAAGAAGGGTGCAATTAAATTATAGGTGTAACGACGTGGGGATAGAGCTAAGCCACTGTGACCGCCATGTGCATATTGTGGCTATAAATAAATATATTTAACTTAGCTTAAATATAAAAAATTTATAGGCTAGCAAGTTTTGCAAATTGAGGTTGTAATTTGCCGTTAATGAGGTTAGTCTATTAATTAAATAGAGCAAGCTTAAACAGCGGCCATGTTTCAAGCATTTCGCGCGCCTTTTATTGTAAGTGAAGCGGAAATCATAATAAACTCTTATTAATTTGTTAATTACTTGCAACTGGATAATTAAAGAGCCGAGCGGTCAAACGTTGTATGCAGCTTGTACTTCGTGTGTTTAATTTGTTTATAGGTTATTTTAAATAAGCGGTTGTAGAAGGTTTGTTGGTATTGAATTTGGTTTAAGACATATATATGTATATAAAGTACGGGTTACTGTACGTTAGAAACAGACGTAACAAACCGCTTCTATCGATATAAATATTAATATCAAGCAGAAAGGCCGAGCATCCTCGCCTTTCTCCGATCCTCTTGACGACACGCGTATCAACACTTGACACCGGTGAAATACATCACATAATTTATTTTCAAATATGTAGCCTAGTTCTATGTTTATAAGGTTGATTTCCGACTGACTAGTTTCCCCCATTCATTTAGATTGCCTTCAGACCCCGCTATTGTAGGGTAGTTTGTAATTATTTTTGAGGGCGGGGTTGCGTAAACTTGATAAAATATTTTGTTTTTTTGATAAAACGTTCAGTTTAACTTTGTTTTGGAATACAGAAAGTTTTTCTATACTCTATACATTAGTAAATGTTATAGAAATATCAAATTATCTCATTCGAAGATATTTTTAAATAAACTTTTACTAAGGAGCGATCAGTATGCAGAATATATTGTATTAATTTAGTATAACTGTTAAAAAAATGTTATTAATTTTGGTATGTTGTTGGTACGTAAGTCAAGGAATACCTACTTTTTGTTACATTATTTTGAGTTAAAATGTTGAATTATCAGAACAATGCGGTCCTTGAGACAATGGCGTTAGTTTCAAACAATTCCCAGTACAAGGTTGAGGTTCTCTTTATTTCGTATAGTAACAATGAAAGGAGATTTGTAACTATAGTTTCCTAGCCATGTGTCTTCAGTGGCTGTTTAATTGTTATAACTACTGTAATCACAAAAGAGTTAGGATTAAATCAGTAATTAATGTTTAAAAACTTCCAAATGCCTATATACATATAATTTTTCTTTCATATTAATTCGTCCAAGTTATTCCTTGCCCGACGTCATTTTTATATTCGGCTCACATTCCGATGAATCATACCAAATTTCTCTTTCATTCGCTGAATTGGATAGGAAACGAATTGAATTTACGCTTGTTAAATGTTGCTTGAAAAACTTTTGTTTAGACAATCCGGCCTTATTTTGAGAATTGGAAAAGTTTTAATGTATACTGATTGAGTATTGTTACTTTTTTTGCTACGAAACTCTCTAACAAGTAGATACATGTTTATTCTATGTTACGTATTATTGGAACAGCTGTAATAATTGTTGAATTGGTCGATGTCAGACATAGCTGTGTAGAAAATAGAAAGAATATTTAAATAAAAAACCAAAACAAATTTACAAGCTCTTGAATATTTTTGGTAAAAATATAGCTATATTTGGCAGTACAACTGAAACTACAGAGTGTTTATGAAACTAAACAACAAACTATAATCGATAGTCGACAGCTATCAAACAAACAAACAACAACAAAAATGACCTAACCTAAACTATTTAATACAGGCATTTAGTTAATTTTAATGTATCTTTGACAATTTATAGTAAATATTGAATTCTTAGTACTTAAAATCATATTTCAGATTTAATAATGGAACTATCTGGATGGCAAGACATAAATATCAAAGCTATTAAATGAGTCTAATGTATTGTCGGTGCCTTCATCTAACACATACAAAAGCAAACAATTTAGTATATAAACTCAATATGCGTACTAAAATAATTTAGAAGTTTCTGAAAACGAGACGGTTCCTAAATGTTAATGGTTTTCACCGTCAACGGTACAATAGAAGTTATAGATGTTGATACTTCAAAATGAGTCTCCCGATGAAAACACTTAGTGCTGTGACAGCGGTAATTAGTTTAGTTTGTTAGCGTACTGAGTCAAGCGAAGCCCGGTCAGACGAGAATTTTCTGGAGCCGATTAAATTAGTGCACCTTTCTTAGAAGCTTGCTCTTCACGATGTCACTTTTTAGGTAGCCGTTAAATAATTATCAGTATATCTATGGAAGAACAAAGAAATTGTTGATTTACATCATGGACCTAATTGTAGTCGCTTTTATGTCATCTACGTATTGGGATTTTGAAAATAGGGGGAATTATAGGCAGTGGTGTTCTACTAATTTTTCTTTTGACGGAACGCGTATATATATTTATTTGATGAGGGTGGGGGGTGGGGTGGGGGGGGGTGAGATTTCTCTCACTTTTCGCCCGTCACCAGGATCGGCTCTGTAAACTAATATTATTATGAAACCCATTATGTGTGTACAGAAATCTGCTTCTCTTTTATTTGTTTTCACTACGCCAGTCAATTCTCGTTATCAGAAATCGTCTTTACTTCCGGAACGCGTTCCTGTCCAAAAAGGAAGTACCGAAACTAGGGTTAGGCTCGACAACACCACTGACTATAGGCCTTTCGGAATTTTTAATTGTCGAACGAAACGAAAAGTACAGTGCATCAAGCCGATCTTGTATGAGGATTTCCACTACATCGATCGAGTCAATCTAAATACTAACTTTAACATTCATTAATGGTATTTTATTAGAATAAAATATTATAATTCTCTCACCGATCACTGGAGACGAGTATTAGTTGTGTGTTCGCGTACTTGGAGCGTCGCTTGCGCACCGCAGACAAAGCAGTGCATAGACCGGGAGCGAAAGATCTACAGGGCGGACACTGGAAAAAGAAACATGGAAGATTAGGTTTAAATTGTTTTAATTTTTAAAAGTCGTTTCCATCTCTTAATACACATTTACTGACTACAAACAATTTGTCACATATAGTTTTATTTGGATCTAAAACATAAATAATATTCCACTCAAAGAGTCGACGTGGTTAACATTTTTCATTTCATAATAAATATATCACGAATAAAATCTAAAGAGCATTATAATTGCTTAAAATAAATTAGCAATACGAACTCACCCAATGAGCTGCAAAATAGAAGACCCTCACGGCATCGATGGGTAGTTCCTCGTACAGCTTCTTCTCTGCTCCTTCAAGCATCACTCCTTTCAGTACTTCATCCAGGGGTGGCGCTGGCCAGGGAAACCTTTCACCATTTGGGTCTGATAGCAAAGCGTCCCTAACGGCTCGACCGCGGATAACGAGGGTCGGCACCCCTACAGCAATACTGTACTTTTGAGTGAGACGACGCTGAAAGTAAATTTTTTATTACTCTTAACACTCTAGCAATATTTTATTTGATTTTAAATTACTGTGTTGCAATTTTTTATTAAAGTTGTTCTAATGACGAAACATAACGACTATACATTTTTATTCGAATTCTAGAACACCATGCAGTATGCTTCATTATTATTGGATTTAAGAGGTCTCACAATATTTATAGTTAAAAACGATGAGCATGTTTTTAAAAGAATTAAATCGCAGAAACTAAACGTGAGTGACATTACCGCACAGACACTATGATCAAAACCGTCGAGACAAACAGACATATCTCGTAAATCAATTCTGCATATTAATGTGTGCCCCTCTTAACACGGTTCAACGACGCGTCTGTGTTTGTGTATCGCGTTATGGGGTATATAGGTGCTATATTGAGAATCGCATTCCATAATACTTTTACCTCAACAAAATATGAAGATTCATATAAAAATTACAGTGAAAGTGTTAAGTATTCGTATCTGAGAAATTATTCTCTTTTTGAGTATAATTATTTATTGTTAGCTTATATTTATTGATGATATCAAATGAATAATAATATCGAGGTATATGAATCCGAATAGGTAAGTTTTCTGAAAGCAAACTTTTATTTTTAATGAGTCACAACAGAAAATAACTATAGCGGTGGTCGGTTGTAAGCAATTACTTAGTTATAAATAACATTCACCTCCGGAAACTGACGCTTTTGATGTTAGACAGAGTTCAGTTACTGTCCTATTATAATTACTAAGCTTTCTTCACTGTGGTTTACACTCTTAGTAAAATATACTTAATTTTTTATCACTGACTTTGTGGCTGATTTATTAGAAATATAACTTTTTAAAGTACCTACAACCTTTTTTTAAGTCGTCTAATTAATCTAATGTAATTAATCTAAAATAAAACTGTTCCATGTAATTCTGTTATCAAATATAAAAGAGTCCAAGGATCACACTAGCTAGAACGTTAAACAAATTCAGCATTATATTTTTTCAAATTTATATTTTTCATGTATTCACAAATAAATATATAAACGTGAAATAATATCGCATTTAAAACACGAAACATTAAAAACTAGAAACCTCTCATAAACTAAAATTCCGTAATCCCAGAAGGCTTTTAGCTGATTACTAGAGGTATTGTAGTCCTGATGTTGAGTGATGAACGCATGGATGGCAAACTATGCTCATTTCAAAACAGTTTCTTCATTATAAAAGAATATTTTAAAGCTGGAATTTTAAAAATGGGTCAGGCTACATTTATCTCGGGATATCATTTCAGATTATTTTTTTACATTAAACATGATTAAGTTGTGCAATCTTCTCGCTGTCTTGTTGACTTCACAAAGTTGAATAAAGGAAAGACAATGATTTGTTTTTAATATTTAATAAGTATAATCTATAAGGTTATATATACGATATAAGTTGGAAAATGAGAAACTGAAAGTAAAGAACAGGTACTACCAATTGACACTATCTACTTCATTTGACGAAACTATTCCAAATTAAAAATACTCTCCGATAAACTGTAAACCCTTCACTTAAGAACAAGTTATGAAGTTAGGAAATTTAGTTTACTTACTAAGAATTAAAAAAAGTGTTACATTACGATGTTCATAAATATGTACTAAAATATTTTGAAAATATTTATGACAAAGAGGAACAGCTAAAATGAGATCGACTTTTAATATAATCAGTAGAATTACATTGAAGATTATATTATTATTTTTAAAACATATTTTTTTATATATTTTTTCTTAATAGGTTTAGTTAAAATTGTCAAGTGTTACTAAATCCAATACTATTACATCTGTTCAATAATGTTACATGCAATACGGCTGCCTTGTTATTTTTTGTGCACTCAAGTTGGGTATAAAATTAAAGGGACGTCGGGAAGAATACGAAAAATAAATGATTTCCATCAAAAAGCAATATGGCTGACGGCTTGAGATGGTGGATCTATATTTCTATGTGTATGGGTTTACATAACCACAAATTAACAGATTAAAAATTATACTATTATTTATCTGTTATACAGAATACTTATGTTGTTTTCGTTTTACACTTCATTAGTCCAGAATAGGCCTGGCTCTATGTGACGTCATATTTTTTAAATAATCAAATGGGATCATTTACTAAACATTGCCTTATTATTTTAAGAGCTTCAATTACACGCTAATATTCGATATAAACGTTTTCTCCTATATATTTTTAATATTCGTTTTATCAAGACTACGGAAGCAGAACGCACGGGTGTTCTACGAGCAGATTACGCTAACGTATACGTTATAGCTATGTACAAGAAGAAGTCACCGCAGCGTGAAATTTCCTACTATGGAGCTTGGTAGAAAGTCTAACCATTCCTTTTCATTTTTGACATTTTATAACAAAACATTCGAAATTCTGAGCTACATTAGATGACATTTTCAAGATTAAGTCGAACAGATCCCCCTTTGTCCCGTTCCGCTCTGAACACCCCTCAATTATCGCAACTCTATCTATGGATTGCTTAAAGCCAACTGACAATTTTATATTCCTTTTCGACTGAGTAAATAGTCAAATGTTTAATAGTTAAATTAAGTGTATCAATTATGAATGTAATATCTAATGTTAAGACAATATAAAATTGAACCTAAAATCTCAAGGGGCTGCTCTTAATTCAATTCCAAATGGCTTAAATCATTTTATCTTAAAAACTTCACTCGACTTAAAAAATGTCCTGAAAGTCATTTAGATTGCATCGGAGGTATAATTATATGGTATAAAAAGCATATTTAGCAGCTGAAAGCGGTGTAAACGAGCTGCTTGAAGAGGTCGCATTGAAGTGCTCTCGTGGAGACGACAACCTAGCAGGTTTTAAGTATTTTTGCATAAAACATCGAGGAAAATGCATGTTCTTGGCGGATAGAAATGATTTTATTTAACATTGTGCTGCGGTTGTGTTTATCAAAATATATTATTTTTAATTATGTTGCCAGTACTTGTATTTCGATCTCTCTATTTGCTAACATCTTTAAAAAACCTACATGTGCATGGAACCTTTTTCCTTTGTTTTATTACCGGCTTCATTTCGTATTTTTTATACATTATTATAAGAACTTTGTTGCAATCATTTATTATACTGGAACTGAATTGCTACTAAAAAATATCGAGTATCGAAAATAGCATAATTTAATTATCGATATTTTTATGTGAAAGTATAATGTATTTTTTTATGCTTACTAACTTTGGTTTAGAATTAGGTATATGATTTATGTTACCATGTTTATTTCACTGTCTAACTTTGGCTTTTTGTAAATATTATTTTTTAATTTAGTCCTTAAATTCCAAAATTTCAATAAATAATTAATATTTTGTTTCATTGAATACACAGTTGGTCCCATATGCATTAAAAGCCACGGTAATAAATTTGCGAAGTTAGAATTATTTAAGTAGGTTTGTTGATACACTTTTATTTTACTTATGAGTCAAGAACGTCCCTACGGTATCGATAAGATATAGTCTCAGAAAAATTTTATAGTTTTCAACCACAACTCTAGTTTTCGATTTATTGTTACAAAAGAGCTCTCAAGACGTATTTTTTTTGCAACGTCCACTAGAACTTCAATTACTAAAGTAACTGTTTGTGTTTGTTTTGAAAATATAAATTCTTTTATTCATCAGAAATCACTGGACTATCATTTATTGAAGAGCTCTCTTAAAATAAAAATCATGAGCTACATACTGTAATTTTAACAATTAAATACTTTAATTAAAGGTCTTCTTTTTATGGCTTTACTCTTGAAAAAATTAACTTAGTCAGGAACAAATATTAATTTATAAATATTATAACCAATAATATTATTCTATTTGTGAACTAAGTTTCAGTATGAACTATTAGCTAATTGATATTGTAGCTTTATATAATTCAACATCAAAAGGTGAGCTTTGTATACACATTCATTCATTAGGGTTTACATCGAATAAAGGATAAATTTAACTAATGAACATGAATTTCTAGTTATTACTTATTTATATATCAGTTAGAATTACAAACACTATAAGTATGAATACAGTATCGATAATAATTTTCACATTAATTTAGAATGAAGGATTATATAAAGATAATGCTGAGATTTGATATTTAATGGTATTGAAAATAAGAATACCTACATCCCAGCCTACAATCTGAGACCCACAAGGAAGTGATTGACTCTAAAACAGTGTCAGCAGTTAAGAAACCATGAGTGAAATATTACAAACATCATTTCATATAAACAAAGCTCCTTCCATGCAAGATGAGTTTGGTAAAATATCACACAATGTTTTAAACCCATGGCTACTGGATTTAGTAGTATGCTTATAGAAACTAATATTTTTATATAATAAATTTCATAACATTTAACTACTGAATATGGGGCCCTATGTACGTAATCAAATTAAAGGCAGATGCTTAGTATATATAACATGAGTAGGTACATAAGGCGAGCGCACTATAGGTATACTATCTCAGCATTCCCGCAGGTTGTATTCGAGTCCGCATTCCGCCTCGTCCGCTTTTGGCATCCGTGACGTCATCCCTTTGTATAATACCATCTAGATTTACATTCTGAGTGATTACACACATCGCTGATGTTCGCATATTATCAAACATATAATAATGAATTTCGAGATTCTACTGACCCGTTTTCATTATGTTGTTGACCTTTTCACTATCTTCACTTAGTCTCTTGTATGAAGACTGTTCTTAATTTTATTTATAAATGTATTATTGAATACAATCCAGTTAATGCTTCATAAAAAGACGTACTACTAACTTAAATGAAATGTCACAATGATAAAATCTTTTATATGGAGCTGAGCCAAGATGTAACTAATCTTACTGACGCCGTATTGAACCATTTGTCCGTCTAAGATATCAGTTTTTCAAAGAAATTCATTTGTTTTATCTGTAATTTCATTGGTAGTAATGAATGTGGTTGATAAATATATGTGGTTTGTATACGTATGAACAAGAGTATAATCAATTTTGATTGCCATCTAGAGGCTCTTCTTCACTCTAGTGGATGGCAAATTGTCGTTACATCCGCTTAATTTCACTGGCAATTGGTAATTGCGCCTGCATTCAAATGCAATTCCAAACCGCTCCGCCATAAACTGATTGAATTTTTATCTGAGTATAAAATCAGATACTTCAACTTATGATATTAATATTTTTAGTGTAGGTTAGTTTTATTCTGACAATTACCCGTTGTTATCTTATTTCTAAGGGTGTTCAATATTTTGAGTCCATGTATTGTATATATGTAAAATACTGCATATGCTATATTATGTAAAATATTACAACTAGATCTTTGGAAGCGTACTGCATTTTTTAATAAACAAAGCTTTCGTCTGAAGATTTTTTATGTCCACAGACGCATAATAATGCTTTTTTTATATTTGAGATTGAAACTATTTTCTTTTCATTTTATTATTTTTGACTTTACGTATATAGTACAATTAGAAACTTATTCACTTATGTTACAAAAAAGGATGTAAAAATATTGCTACTCCTATGACATATTTTCTGTAAAACGTTCGCTTAAGTAGAAAGTCAAATCTCATAATTATGATACATGCTGCTACGCTCTAACGACTCTCTTCTCCTC
Source organism: Danaus gilippus (assembly GCA_018231785.1). NCBI lineage: Eukaryota > Metazoa > Arthropoda > Insecta > Lepidoptera > Nymphalidae > Danaus > Danaus gilippus. The sequence goes on from DVQO01000136.1 coordinate 28,323, forward strand.
TCTTTCCCAGTCACCACTCTGGTTTCGTCTCTAACTCCTTCTCTGTACAAGCTATCA
>DVQO01000137.1:0-28318 GCA_018231785.1 Danaus gilippus
TAGTAGGTTCTTTTCAAATTTGGTTAGGTAGAGAGAGGAGCTTGGACAGCGTAGGCGAGCGTAACGCGCGTTAGGTAAGCGGCCCTTTAAACCTACACCTGGGGCGCAAGTCCCAGGCACTGCTGAAGCTCCTCTCCTTGCAACGCGATGGACGCGGCACCCGCACGGTGAAGCCATTGAATGCTAAGAGGTTTCGTCTCATTAGTTAAACTGAGGTACAGGAAGATAATATATTTGATCAGGTTTAAGATACAAAGTTAAGTTAGGATACGTCGTCCTTATCGCTAAAATAAATTATAATATATTAATATATGTATGTCCTTGCATTAAGTGTAAACAAAATTATGTATATCTACACTTATTTAAAAATTTTAAACTACTTTTGCTTCCAAGAGTTTATCAGATTTCATCAATCACTGCAAACGAAAAATGTCCTAAAATTTAACTATTTTCATAAATATTTTTTTTTTATAATTTCTCTATAAACTCAAGTACTGCCAATAATCTCTTTTGCATTTTAATCTGCCTTCAATACGGAATTCTTATCTGAAATATTTCTAACTTACTATGTGTGGCAATTTAACACTAGATTTTTCAAAAACAATTTTGTATCATACATCTAACGTACATCTAACGTAATTTATAAGGAAACTTAAAATACATAATTAATTCCACTTCCAAATGATTTTGAATTACATGATCATTATAAATATCTCTAATTAGGTATCCAAGCAATTTCCTTGACTTTTATATTGATAAATATAAAAGACAAGGAAATTGTATGTACATTCTATTAGAAATTTCCAAAATTATAAGTTACTTAAAAAAAAATACAATTTTATTAATAGTCAATATTGTACAGTTTTCTCACATAAAAAATTACAAAGAATCAACTATGCTAAGTCGTCACAGATATACATTGAAGCAAGTGTATAAAAAGTAATTTATTCCTACTTGTCTTACTTAGAACCATAAAATCTCTTTTTTTATTAAATAATGGACGCTAAATTTATTTTAGATCTTAATATAAAGACTACTTGTAAAGTTCGTGCATGCGCACTAGCCACAACTCTTAAGGCTGATTTTAATAGTACCCTATGTGGCTCTTTACAGACATCGCCTTTGATTTCTGAATTGCTGGTACAGCTGCGGATATAAAGTTCAGCATTTTTCATCCGCATGTGATTTTACTGTGTTAATTATTCGTAATAAATAAAATTTTGTATTTTTTTTTTGGTTTTGATAGTACAGAAAAAGTCTAATGTTGATATTATTACAAAAAGAAGTTATATTTATTATTAAGATAATATAATGACAATAACTTTATTATTTGCTATCTGTTTTTAATTGGTGCTATCCAAAACAATGAAATCTGGTTTAAGGGTGAATGATAAACCACTTTAATCCAGTTGATGTTACTTGGAATATTACGAAAACTTTATAACTTTTTATTTCAATTGATTACAGAACTTTGATTCCTATCAACTTAATCTAGAAATCACTGCCACTTTCTTCGTTCATAATTTTAAATAACCCTCTACAGGTATAATATAAAGTTCAGACAGGTAATCACTTCTATAAGGGATAGAAGTGATTACTTGTCTGAACTGTTAGTGTTTTTAGCACCTGAACATGGAAAGAGATAGACTCATGACTGGTGACTGGTTTCTCTTTCCCGACATATCCTTTAATTTCTGAATTCCTAGTACAGATGCGGATCCAAAGACGCACAGTGTTCACCCGCACGAGTTGTAATTAAAGTGTAGTGTAGGGATCTGTACTTTAGTTACTAAGATAGCAATTTTTCCTTAATTCTTCAATGCTGTATAAAAAACTTTTTTTAAAACATTTATTTTCATTTAATCATATAATATTTTAATATAAATAAAATGAAATAAAATTAATTTAATAATATCATAACAATTATTTAATTTTTTTTAAATATAATATAATTTTATTTTTCATATTTTTTTAAATGATATTTATTTATTTACAAAAATTTTCCAAGCTACTCGTATTTCCAGTGAGTTAGGCTTGATTAATAATGTCAAGAATTGCTTATTTTGATGAGATACCTAGACCTTGATCTAATAAATCTTGATAAATCAATAAACTTGAAATATTACCTGTCTTGTAGGAACAAGACAGGTAATATTTCAAGTTTATTGTTTTTAAATGCTAAAACTAAAACATGTAATACCACATTTCTATTCAGGGAAAAGTTAAAAGAGCTACAATTGAGATAACCATGAAAAAGCAATTCCCCACTTTTAATATAAATAATTTTTTCAAAGAAAAAACTCCATTCTAATGAGATCTTACACAATTAGAAGTTTACAGGATAGTGGTACTATTTTTTTTTATTCAAATACGTGTACATATCTAAAAGTTAAACTTAAAGGTTTAAATTTAGTCCACCTCCTACTAACTTCAACATTGAAGCAAGTACATATAGTGTGATATAATGCAGTTTACTTTCATATCATACATTAAATAAACTCTTGATAATTTATGCATTCCTGGTGGTTAAAGTAAAACTTAGTTCAATAACTTTATTGAAGTTGCATATGATAATTTCCGCTTGCGCATAACTGACCAATGAACGTGAGGCTAATTTATTCTTATATATATATATATGTAAATTTATGTATGTATTTGTAAACAGCCTCTGTCTCTGACGATTGGTAGTTTTTACAAACTTTTAATTGACTTATATTTATTTGTTCGGTCGAAAGTAGGGTACACAATTTTCTAGATATTTTCAACCGATAGAGCTGAAATTTTGTTTAAATATTTATTTAGTTTTCATGACAATGGTTGGTTCATTAACCGATATGACTCTTAATGCAAGATTTTCCATTTTAAATAAATTTTTATAACCAAACCTTAATTTAAACTTACTGTAGTTAAGTTCAGAAACCTGTATTTTAAATATTTTTTACAATAAGACGTAGAGAACAAAAAAGTTATATTTCCATTCCTGCTCTCAAAATTCCTGCATTTGGTTCCCACGTCACAGGAATACCTAGTGTGGGCACCACCGGACATTTCTTTGCATTATGTTGTGTTTTTTGTTAATAAACATTTTTTTCATTTTCATTTTCATTTTCAAAAGTATAATGTTAGTTGTTAAGCTACTTTTTTTTTCTTTCAATTAACCATTCAATTAATATATTACCAGATAGGTAACATAGAAATGTAAAGAAAGCTAAAATTATACAAGAATTTAAATTAAAGATTTTGTGTATGTAGCTATGCAATTTGATAAAATTTACTTATATACTTTCTTTTAAGGCAACAAATCGAAGAAACCTATGTTTCTACTACAAGCAACTCTAATGATACCGAATGTATCAGTGACCCCGACACTAGAAGAAATTCAAGAAATTCTTATATTAGCAGGCAAACATATATCAGGACTGTCCAAAGGTGTTGCCCAGTGGACAGGTGGCAAAACTTCTAGGGTAAGATGAATAAAAAATTATCATTATTAAATATATATTGCCCTCAATACAAATAAAATCTAATAAGATGTCTTAACATAAAAAGTTTCATTATAAATTAATTTTAGCCCTCAGATCTTCAAAAAGATTCTACTCAGGTTCGTGCTCATAGTAGTTTAATGACAACATTCATTAAACCGGTAGCGTAATAAAACTTATTAACACATTTCCCTAAATTTAAAAATGGACATATTTTATGCGAGTCGTGCTTTTAAATTCTGTACATACTTTATATGATCCAAACTGCTAACTAATAAGTAAATTTTTTGTTTCCTTCAATTGTGTGGTGTTAATTGTTGTGAATTGTCCATAAAATGCACTGTACAAATTTGTGATATGTCTGTGGTCTTGTCTGCATATATATTGTTAATTTCACCGCTGAACGCTATTTGTATTTATTTGTCAAACACTGGATGTTGCTTATTTTGTGTTTTCATTTGTAAATATCATGGTTTTTCTTTATTTGTTACTTCTGCTACTTTTTGTTGCAATTTGTTTCTTCGTGCGCTTTCCTGCATCCAGATAAGCTGGAAGAAATTGGCGGGCCATCAATCTAATCAGTTGCTGGAAGTAGTTACCAAAATTGACAAACAGGTTCAATCAATGACGGTTCCAATGAATATGGCACAGAAATCGATAAAAATGGTTGAAGCTGCTAAAATGAGACGAAAAAAATACTACCGCTTAGAATCGGAAGAAAAACCAGTCTTCCCATTTCAACAAAAAAATTTCTACAATCACATTATGGAGAACAAAGAAATTATGAAAACTCTTGCCCTCCTATCTATATGCACACAGAATGTCAAATCGGTAACTATTGTGATTAACATAATATGATATATTTAACCTGTTTCTTATTTTTTACATATATGCTTCCAGGAATTGAATTTACTCGTGAAACGTTGGCGCCCATACCATTACTTATGGAAGTGTGAAAAAACATTACGCCAGTTACTAGCTTGGAACTTAAGCGATTTCGAACTAGCTCTGAAAAGACACAGTGAACTTGAAGCTAAGTTGGACACTGAACCCGATGTCCTCATAATAGGGAATTGTCTTGCTATATCGACTGAAAAGCTAAAACTGGGCCTCAATACGGAGCTAAAAAGTACCTCAACCTTATCTAAATTATCTTTTAAAAAACAGGTAATGCAAATTGTATAAAACATAATCATCAATCTTTCTGCAGACGGTACATTCAGAATAAGTCAGGCAATGCGAAAAAAATACAAACGGGAAATGGATTACGTTTATGCTATAATGAATGACCTTGAAAGAAAACTTGAAAGACCTATCCGAGACCTAGATGATGTAAGAACTGTCATGGAAACACTGAAGAAGATTAGAGAACAAGAAGTGGACATGGAATTAAAGATTGATCCCGTTGAAGTAAGGTTTAAATTATTATCTAGAGAGTATATAGTGTTACCTAGTCAGTGGTGGCCTAGAGGTTAAAAGGCCCGCCTCTCATGCCCGAAGGCGCGGGGTCGATTCTGGCCCGGGCAAGTACCAATGCGATTTTTCCGAGTCATATATACCTTCTAAGAGTATTTAGACATCACTGATTAATGCTGATTCCCAGAGAGTGTTGATGACAGGCAGGCGGCCGGTCGTAAAAAGAAATAGCCCAAACTATTCACAACATGTAAGGCAGACCTTGGCTATAGCTGGGAAATTGCTAAGTGGAAGAAGAGTATGTAGTGATACCTGATATATTTAAGAGTCTCAAAAAATTCTTATTGATTCCATTGTCTTCTCTCTAAATTTTAAGTTTCATTAATCTTATTTATTTGCATAATATATTTATCACAGCATAATATTGTTATACATATGAATATTATCGATAAAATGATTGTGGCAGCGCCAAAATATGATTTGTAAAACTGACGCTGTTATCGTAAAATTAATGATAAATTTAATATTTTACAATAACCTCCATTAGGATATTTTTACATACATATACGTTATAAATAGGAAAGAAAATATAAAATAAATATAAAATATATTTTACTTCTTAATTTTTTCCGTGTGATCTTGTCTTAACAAATTTAGAACATATACATAAAGATATATAGGTAATCACATAAACAATGATAAAGTGCTAGTCACCTCTAGCTGTATGTGTGCGGTGACACAGGGTTTTCGAGACTGACCTAAAATATGTGATTTTCGTTTTTTTCATAAATTTTTATTAAGTTAATAATGGAACAAATCTGTAGTATATATATTAAGTAACTAATATTTAGGTTATGTGTTACAAAAAAATAATAGGTACATTTCATATTCTTATATTTAAAACGTAAAACAGAAATGGGTGTAAACATTTTGTATTTTTATTCCAGTTAATTAACATCTCTCACTTTCTTTTTTATTTCGTATCATGTATCTGTTCCACGATGTTGTTCCTTTTTTGCAAAGTTAATTTTTATACCTCATAATTAATATTTTATTTATTTGTGTGTAAGAAACAAGCTGTCCATAAATATTGAATCACGACAGTATGAGGTATATATGTATTTATTAGATCAGGGAATATACAAAAAACTATTTTCCAGGAAGCTTTTAATGTCATCACATGCTATGAACTTCCTGTAAATAAGGAAGATCTAGAGCAAGTGGATAATTTACGATACAGCTGGCAGCAACTGCAAGCTACAGCGTTAGCGTCTCATGTACAATTGTTAACGATGCAGCCACAATTTGAGGATGACCTTAAAAATAATTTGAATAGATTCAGAGATGACAATACTGACTATTGCCATGAGTACCGACACGCTGGACCAATGCAACCTGGTTTAAGCCCTAGAGAAGCGTCAGATAGATTAATACTATTTCAGGTATTTTACTTTGTTGTACTCTAATACAGGGTGTCCATAAAACAGCCCGTTTTCAAAATAAAAAGTAGGAAAGCATCAAAAGTAGGATCGAAGTTACCTATGTATTTATAACTTATATTTATTTACTAGAAACATTTAACGAATGTTCTTTAATTTTATAAATTCTTCTATTTTGCATCTAATAATTTACAAATCGAATTTTCTAGAATCGTTTTGATGGTATGTGGCGCAAACTACAAACATATCAAAATGGCGAAGAATTATTTGGACTCCCCCACACAGAATATCCGGAACTGGCCCAAATAAGAAAAGAGTTAAACCTACTTCAGAAACTCTATAAATTATATAACGACGTGATTGACAGAGTTAGTAGCTACTACGATATACCATGGGGGGAGGTGAACATAGAAGAAATAAATAATGAGTTAATGGAGTTTCAAAATAGATGTAGAAAACTACCCAAAGGGTAAGCAATGTGTCCAAAGTATTTCAATTTAATAAATCGTTGCTAATGACTTTTCACTTCTTTATTTATAGTCTTAAAGAATGGCCTGCTTTTTACGCTTTGAAAAAAACCATAGACGACTTTAATGATATGTGCCCTCTGCTGGAACTGATGGCTAATAAAGCTATGAAACCGCGCCATTGGCAACGAATCATGGAAGTTACAAAATACATTTTCGAACTAGACAACGAAGACTTTTGTTTGAAAAATATATTGGAAGCTCCATTATTACAGCACAAAGAAGACATTGAGGTTTGTAATTAAACCTTCTTTATATTTCCAAAATTAGACTTTTGTAGTCACAAAATAAAATATAATGAGAATAAAACTATGAATGCGAATATGCTTGAACGTGTGCGTATGTGATAAATGACAGGTAAGATGAAATTTTCCATATGAAAGTATTGTATATCTTATGCATTTTTTATAACATATAACATATAACGCTTTTTAAATAGAAACTAGATAGTTATTGACCATCATTCCACCTAATGGTATGTGAAATTTAAGCAATACATGGTAAGTGAACTATTAAAGTTAAAGGCTTTGTACACTTTTTCCTTGAAGATATACAAATTTCAAGTGCAAGAAAACAAAGGTACAAGCAAACTTTCAAATTAATTTGAAAAACCTTGACTGACCAAATTTCATACATACATATATTTGTTGTCGCCTAATATTTTTTACATAATTGCGTAAAGACTTTGATTCACAAATGATTTTATATATAGACAATTATATTTACTCATTAAATAGTTTTAACTTGTTTAGGACATTTGTATATCGGCGATGAAAGAGAAAGATATTGAAGCAAAACTCCGTCAAGTTACAAACGAGTGGTCCGTTCACGAGTTGACATTTCAAACTTTCAATAATCGCGGGGAGCTATTATTAAGAGGCGATACCACAGCTGAAACAATTGGTCAATTGGAAGACAGTTTAATGATCTTGGGATCATTATTGTCGAACCGGTATGCAAAATCTAATTGGTATATAAAGTAGTATATTAAGTTTTAGTGAGCCTTGTAGTGTCGATGAGGCGGTCATATCTATAGCTACTTGAAATTGTTCTAGTTCTTGAAAGCTACATAATATTTTATAATTTAATTTAATATCTTTCACATCCCCTAAATACCCAATAATATTTTTAATTACTAAAATAATTCTAATTATAAATTTGATCTATATTCCATTCAGAACCTCATACCTTACACCTCCTTTTTCCTTATAGATACAATGCTCCATTTCGAAAACAAATACAACAATGGTTATACGATCTTCAAAGCACTAATGAAATCCTTGAAAGGTGGCTTCTCGTTCAAAATATGTGGGTTTATCTCGAAGCTGTATTCGTAGGAGGTGACATCGCTAAACAGCTGCCGAAAGAAGCAAAAAGATTTTCAAAGATCGATAAATCATGGCAAAAAATTATGCAAAGAGCACATGAAACCCCTGGTGTGGTCTCGTGTTGCGTTGGCGACGACCTCCTACGTCAACTATTACCACATCTCCAAGAACAACTCGAACTCTGCCAAAAAAGTTTAAGTGGTTATTTGGAAAGGAAGAGGACTATGTTTCCAAGATTTTTCTTCGTTTCAGATCCAGCTCTTTTAGAAATTCTCGGTCAAGCTTCTGACTCTCACACAATACAAAACCATCTGTTGTCCATTTTTGATAACATCAGATACGTCAAATTCCACGACATAGGTAGGAATTACTTTTAAATAAAGTAAAATACAGCGATCCCCTTGAATTTACATATCCGTTAGAAACTCACTAATAGAAGATAGTATACTAAGAATAGATAAAAACCGTGTACTTAGAAAAAAAAAACACATTTTTAATAATCCAAGATAAAGCTGTCCGGGATTTAAAATGACTGACCCGGTATAATTGATCAGTTCAAACGCTAAATATGTACATGTGTGCTTGTAAAAAGGTTGCCTATCATTTAGATGTTACATTTTGAGTGAGATTATTTCAGATATTAAATTGGAAAACTCTCTCCTCCTTGGTATGCCTCCTTCTTCCTGTGTATAAATATATAACTACTTGTTGTTAGTAAATTTAAAAATATATCTGATTATGAATACCATCTTATCTGTAAAATATAAATGAATGAACTTACTTTTTTGTTTTTAAATATAAAGGATAATGAGATTGATAAGAGAATTACCTAAAATACTTTCATTTACTGTCAGAGATGCAATGTGTGAATATTCATTTTTCGAGAGGCAGGAAAGATGATCATATAATTAATTATAATAACAGGTTATAGTTTTTAATCAAATAAATAATCTAAATATATACCTCCCGAAGAGTCTAATCTATTCAATGAAACAAACATAGTGATAAAATTAAAATATTTTCAAATTCCTGGACAGAATATAACAAAATGGTAGCTATCATATCTTCGGAGGGAGAAGAGATTAAACTGGAGCGTCCTGTCCGTGCCGAGGGTTCCGTGGAGACATGGCTTACATCTCTTTTACAATCTGCGCAAAGCAGTCTGCATTCCATCATACGAAACGGTGTCTCTTTAATAAACGATCCCAGTTTTAATCTCCTATTATTTCTTGATAAAATGCCTGCCCAGGTAAGGATAAAAATTATAAGTTATTTAAATTGTATCCACGTAGCACTTAATGTATATATTCTCGATTTCAGGTTGGACTTCTGGGCATTCAAATTATTTGGACCCGTGATTCCGAACTCGCATTAATGCAAGCTCGGCAAGACAAAAAGATAATGATTGAAACAAACAATAAATTTTTAGAACTTTTAAATACATTGATCGATCAAACAACAAGAGATTTGACGAAAATAGAACGAACTAAGTTCGAAACACTCATTACTATACATGTTCATCAAAGAGACATTTTTGATATGCTAGTAAGAACATTTATAATTGTTAAGAGGGCTAGAGTCTAAGTTAGGGCAACTTTTTTGAACTTATATTTTGAATTGCAAATGTGAGCTACAATTTCATTCATTCATTCATTATTAGAAGTAATTAATGGGTATTAAGCCCACGTTTTGTCTGTTATCATTTCAAAAGATTTAATTCAATCATAAAGTACATAATTTTCGGAAAGTCCAGAATATGAAATCAATAATTAAGAATAATATGTCATTTTCTTACCTTATCTTCAATATGATTTAAAACTTTCGTTCCTCTTCATCAACTTTTCTGCTCAAATGAAATGAGTAGAAATTTATTCTCAGTTCAGAGCAGCCAATTCGATGTAACTTATTGTTCGTGTGAACTTTAAATTTTCGTTTACAAGTTAGAAACGAATTGTATGTTGAAATTCTATAGAACCAATAAGCTCTTTTAGATAATATTATAAAACGTTTGAATTCTTCTATATTGAAATAATCTTAGCATACTAAGCTTTATTATTTTATATCCTCAGTGCCGACTTAATGTCCGTTCAGCTATCGACTTTGAATGGTTGAAGCAATGCCGGTTTTATTTCAAAGAAGACGCAGATAAGACCTGGATATCAGTCACGGATGTTACTTTTACGTACCAAAACGAATATTTGGGATGTACTGAAAGACTTGTTATTACACCTCTAACCGATAGGTTAGAAACTATATTATATTATTGCTAGTTAAAACTTCGTCAAAGTATATGACAAACAAAAACAAAAATAAAATATTTCCACTTAAAACAAGAGTAATGTCTTATTTAAAAATATTTTATTAAATAAACATGGAACCTTTCAATCTTATCGCTAAAGTATATGTTTCAGATATAGATTTTTTTTTACTATAACTATAATTTACATTTTTTATATAAAGATCTTTTTATAATCTATTTATAAACTATTTTGTTTCTGATATATGTTATGGATATTGAATATAATAAAAATTACATCTAATTCAATCAATCATAAGATGATATGATAGGATTATTTTAAAAGCCTTTTAATTCCTTTATGCCATTCTATTTTAAATAGGTGCTACATTACCTTAGCACAAGCTCTCGCCATGAGTATGGGTGGGGCACCTTGTGGACCAGCAGGAACCGGTAAAACCGAAACTGTGAAAGATATGGGAAAGACTCTAGCAAAATATGTCGTTGTATTCAACTGTTCTGATCAAATGGACTACAGGTACGTAAGATACATCAGTCTAACTATTTATGATATTTATAAAATTTGTAGTATAGACTATATATATTTGTAGTATAGATTTGAAGAGTCAAAAGTGGGTAGAAAATAAAAGTAACGTAATGTCAGACCCCGAAAGGTCTCTACGAGCAACACAACACATTGTTTCACTTCACTTCATTTAATTAGGACGTATACAGACATAATATTCCTTTTTCAGAGGTCTTGGTCGTATCTATAAAGGTTTGGCACAGTCCGGTTCATGGGGTTGTTTCGACGAATTCAATAGAATCGAGTTACCCGTCTTGTCAGTGGCGGCTCAGCAAGTCGCTGTTGTACTCGCCGCTAAGAAAGAAAAGAAAAAGACTTTTCTTTTTACTGACGGGGATATGTCTGAAATGTGTCCGGAATTTGGTATATTTATTACAATGGTATGTAAAATATGGGCAACTTTATTCACATTATGTTATTCAGAGCTCTAAAAATATAATTTTATACTTATTTATTTTTAATGAGAGAAGTTTTGAAAATTCAAATTTATTTATTATAAAAATTATAGAATCCTGGCTATGCTGGCCGCAAAGAGCTGCCAGAAAACTTAAAAATACAATTCCGCACAGTTGCTATGATGGTACCCGATCGCCAAATCATTATAAGAGTAAAACTAGCATCTTGCGGTTTTTTGGAGAATATTACTCTCGCCAGAAAATTTTATACCTTATACAAATTATGCGAAGAACAACTGACGAAACAGGTAAAAATAGTATTAATATATAAAAAAATATTAAATTAAAATTAAGGACATACAGATTATTAAAAACAATTCATTTATAGGTCCACTACGATTTTGGCTTAAGAAATATTCTATCAGTTTTGAGGACTCTAGGAGCAGTGAAAAGGGTAAATGCAAAAGATAATGAAAGTACCATTGTAATGAGAGTTTTAAGAGATATGAATCTATCAAAACTTATAGACGAAGATGAACCCTTGTTTATTTCACTAGTGGCTGATTTATTTCCAAACCAATCCTTAGAAAAGACAGCTTACAGCAATCTTGAGGATTCAATTAGAAAACATGTTGAACAGAGTGGTTTAATTTTCCATCCACCGTGGATTCTAAAAATAATCCAGGTAAACATATTAATGAAGTACAAAATATTAACATAATCGAACAACTGAAACTGTTATTACAAGATATTTCTTCACAACCGCTATTATCGCCTAGAAAGACACTTGCAGTTTGTGTCCAAAAACTTAGAACAGGTACGTAGGTAGGTAAATAAATGGGAGGGAGACAAATTACACAAGGCTGAAATTGAATAAAATTTTATAAGTAATAATAATGAGAGGATATAGTCCAAAAATAAAAGCTGTTTTTTTAGATTCAATATCATCAATATTAAGATATAAAAAATTTATTAGTTTTATAAGTCTTAGTAATAGTTATTTCAACTTTTGATACCTCAATAAAAATTATCTTTATGAATGCACCGAACTAGTAAAAAATGTTGTTCAAGATTAAGAATTCAAAATTATTTAGACTAAAAGACCACATTTTAGTCTCAAAGACTTTATTTTACCGAAGCATTCTCAAAGACTTTATTTTACCGACAACTAACTGTAAAAAAAGCTGCAAATCTTTTACATTTTAGCTTTATGAAACTCAGCGAGTTCGTCATGGAATAATGACTCTTGGTCCGCCTGGTGCTGGCAAGACAACATGTATTCACACATTAATGGATGCACTTTCAGAAATAGAAGAGCCCCACAGGTTTATATAAATATTTTATCTGTAATCTCTACCCTAAAATAAGCTTCTTTACTGAAAAAATATATGATAATATCTTCAGACCATCTTCACGGCATTGTGATAATAAGAACTAAAACAATATATGGATGACTAAAACTCAGCATAAGTCAGAATCAGTCTCAGCATCATCAGACAATAAAATAATTTTACAGATGTATATATTATCAAAACATAAACCACATATTTGTAATTCCAGTAGGTATACAAAGTTGGTATAAAATCTAACCTGAGGTGTTTGTTCATTATGCATTGATAAATATAAATTCAATTGTAATCTTTTAATAATGTAGGAATTTGGAATCAGTTTTTTTTTAAATCATTAAAGGTGATGAATTAGATCGAGGATCATTTAGGTCTTTTGGAAAAAATAAATAAATAATGATAATACAGTTTAAAACCTACAATTGAAACTTAAAAAAAATAATAAAACAAGCTAAACTAACTAAACATATTATTATAAATCTTCTGAATGTTGTTGCTGCTAGTGATCTTTGAACACTACATATTATATTACGCCATTTTTTAGAACAAAATCTAATATTTAACCTCCCCCTAGTGATAATATTTATAAAATTTTAATTATGTGTAGAGAGATGCGAATGAACCCCAAAGCAATAACAGCAGCACAAATGTTTGGACGCCTAGATGTAGCCACTAATGATTGGACAGATGGTATATTTTCTGCATTGTGGAGGAAAACATTAAAACTAAAGACTGGTGAACACATTTGGCTAGTCTTAGATGGGCCTGTTGACAGCATTTGGATAGAAAATCTAAATTCGGTTTTAGACGACAATAAAACCCTCACTCTTGCTAATGGTGACCGTCTTACCATGTCGCCAACCTCTAAAATCATTTTCGAACCAGAAAATATTGATAATGCATCTCCAGCTACAGTTTCACGAAATGGAATGGTTTATATGAGCTCTTCTGGTTTAGATTGGGACCCAGGTTATATATTTTAGCAACTATATAATAATATTATATAATATTTGTCTTAATTAAATTGATTAGAAACAATAAAATGATTCTATTTATGTTTTAGTTCTTCACGCATGGCTTAAAACTAGGTCGACTCGAGAAGTCGAAGTATTTAGCACCTTGTTTGAACAAACATTTCTTACAACATATACCTGGTGCACCCAAAATTTGAATTTTAGTATGCGGGTATTACAAAGCAATATAGTATTTCAAATGCTTAATTTGTTGGAGGGCCTTGTGCCTCCACAAATTGTAGAAGTTGAAGATACCTCTGCTAATAAATCAATAAATGGTGATATTGACGATGATGATGACAAGGAAAAGGCAGAAGAAATAGTTTTATTCACACACGAACATTTGCATAAAATTTATGTATTTTCATTAGTTTGGGGATTCAGTTCGTTGTTGGAAACTCAAGACAGATTAAGATTCGATAAATATATTAAATCAACATTTAGTGAATTACTAGAACTACCAACGCACCCTAATAACAAACCAAGTATTTTATTTGACTTTTATGTTAAACACCCAGGAAAGTGGGAGCTATGGGATGATTTAATGACAAATTATATGTACCCTGATACAGCTACACCGGATTACTCCAATATTCTTGTACCAATAGTTGATAATGTAAGAATTAATTATTTGATTCATTGCATAGCTAAACAAGGAAAAGCTGTATTACTATTAGGTGAACAAGGATCTGCAAAAACAGTTATGATGAAAGCTTATATGAAGAATGCTAATCCCGAGCAATTTATGGGTCGGTCATTTAACTTTTCGTCTGCAACTAGTCCTTATCAATTCCAAAAAACTATAGAAAGCTATGTTGAAAAACGTAGTGGTATGACTTTTGGTCCACCCGGTGGGAAAAAGATGCTTGTATTTATTGATGATATAAATTTACCACAAATAAACGAATGGGGTGATCAAATAACAAATGAGATCGTAAGACAAACTATGAGTATGGGTGGTTTTTATAGTTTAGAAAAACCGGGAGATTTTACGACTATTGTTGATATACAGTTTCTGGGAGCAATGGGTCAACCAGGTATAATTGTTTTGTCTACATTTTTTAATCTTTAACTTCTTCATTATTAAAAACTAATTAATACCCTTAACAGGTGGAGGCAGAAATGATATTCCAGCTCGACTAAAACGGCAGTTTTCCATATTTAATTGTCCATTACCTAACAACGATTCTATAGACAAAATATTTAAAGTTATCGGTGAAGGACACTATAATGCCAAGAGGGGTTTTACTGTTGAAGTACGATCTCTAATTAAAAAAATAATTCCCCTAACAAGAGAACTTTGGACACAAACTCGAGTTAATTTATTGCCTACCCCAGCAAAATTTCATTATGTATTTTCTTTAAGAGATTTATCAAGAGTATGGCAAGGGATGATAGGTACTTTACCGACCGTAATCGAATCGGAGAAATGTCTTATGCTTTTGTGGAAACATGAATGTTCAAGAGTTTTTTCTGATCGTTTTACACATCAGTCAGATAAAGATTGGTTTAACAAGGCTCTCTTTGATAGTGCTGAAGTACTTTTAGGACCCGAATATAAGAAAATGATGGAAAAGGATCCGGTTTTTGTAGATTTTATGAGGTATATAACAAATTTCTTTTTAAAAGCATACAAATACTCTGTTTGTTAACGATATCAAGTTAGAAATAATATTAATCTGTACTTTCAGAGATGCACCAGAACCAACAGGTGAAGAAGGTGAAGATGCTGATATGGAACTACCAAAAGTATATGAACCAGTTTTTGACTACTCTGAATTACGAGATAGATTAGAAATGTTCCTATCGCAATTTAACGAAATGGTCCGTGGTTCCGGCATGGACTTGGTATTTTTCCCTGATGCTATGTTGCATCTAGTAAAAATATCCAGAGTTATTCGTCATCCAAGAGGAAATGTTATGTTAGTAGGCGTAGGAGGGTCTGGCAAACAATCACTAACAAAACTGTCAACATTTATCGCTGGATATCGCTCCTTTCAAATAGCTTTAACCAGATCTTATAACGTTGGAAACTTTTTAGAAGACCTAAAGTTACTTTATAGATCATGTGGTGTACAAGGAAAGGGCACTACATTCATATTTACTGATTTGGATATTAAAGAAGAAGGGTTTTTAGAATATCTAAATAACATTTTATCATCTGGGGTCATATCAAATTTATTTACAAAAGATGAGCAACAGGAAATAATTTCTGAATTGACACCTATAATGAAACGAGAAAATCAAAAAAGAACATTGACAAATGAACTAGTTATGGAATATTTTCTAAACAGAACATGTCAAAACCTTCATGTGGTATTATGTTTTTCTCCAGTAAGTACAAATATTTGTCAAATTTTTCTACAATTTCATCACCTGAAACAATAATATAATGGATTTAGTATTTTTCATACATATATTCAAAGAATGAGAAATATAATTGATTGCACTAAATTATGAAAATGTATCAGTTTTCATTAATAATCATTTAAATGTTGTAACTTATTTAACAATTATTATTATTTAGTAAATACTTAAAATTGAACGAAGGTATATAATTTGTTTTAACTTGTTTCAATAAGATTAAATAAGGATATATTTACATAAATGTTTCTGTCCCTAGGTAAGTGAAGCTTTCAGATATCGAGCATTAAGATTTCCGGCTCTGATATCAGGGTGTACGATTGATTGGTTCCAACCGTGGCCTAAGGATGCACTTGTTTCTGTTGCTGACCATTTCCTCACAGATTTTGAAATAGAATGCACAAAAGAAGTTAAAAAAGAATTAGTCACAGTGTTAGGAACTATACAAGATGTGGTTTCTCAAGTTTCAACAGAATACTTTCAAAGGTTCCGTCGCTCATCTCATGTAACTCCTAAATCGTATCTTAGTTTTATAGGTGGCTATAAAACCATATACCAAATGAAACAAAAAGAGTTAGGTGATGGTGCGTTAAGAATGGATACAGGTCTGGAAAAGTTACGTGAGGCATCGATATCTGTGGAAGTATTAAAGAAGGATTTGGCAGTGATGGAGCAAGATTTAGCTTTGGCTTCTGAAAAAGCAGATCGTGTACTTTCTGAAGTTACTGAAAGAGCAATGCAAGCCGAAATTGTAAAAAATCAAGTACAAATTGTTAAAGAAAAAGCTGAAGCTTTGGTAGCATATATAGCCGAAGAAAAAGAAAAAGCTGAAAGGAAGTTAGAAGCAGCGAAACCTGCATTAGAAGAAGCTGAAGCGGCCTTAAATACTATTAAACCAGCCCATATAGCAACTGTGAGAAAGTTAGGCAGACCACCACATTTAATTATGCGTATTATGGATTGCGTACTTATTCTTTTCCAACGCAGATTGCATCCTATTATACCTGATACAGCTGCTCCATGCCCTAAGCCGTCTTGGGCTGAATCTCTAAAAGTAAGATAAATTTTTTTTCATATTATTGAATTTGGCTTAATAACATTTTTAGGTTTATTTAGATTATAGCACTTTGTTACGTTATATAAAAAGGCAAAAATGTAGTTTTATCGAAGAAATAAAAGCAACCAGTCGCAATTAACATTACATTTTATTTTATTAAATTCATTTCTGGAAGAGAAAAATCTATTTAAGTCGTGTTTTGAAATAATGTTTATAAATCATTATCATAAATTATGTTTTGTTGCACATGAAACAGATGATGGCAAGCACTACCTTTTTACTTCAACTACAAAATTACCCAAAAGATATAATTAATAACGAAATGGTCGAACATCTACAACCCTATTTTGAGATGGAAGATTATAATATGGACACAGCTAAACGAGTATGCGGAGATGTAGCAGGATTACTATCATGGACTAAAGCTATGGCCTTTTTTCATAGCGTAAATAAAGAAGTTTTACCTTTGAAAGCCAGCTTAATGTTACAAGAAGCAAGATTAAAGGTATGAGCTTTCCAAATTTTTTTAACAGATGTACGAGTATATGAAACTAGTTTCATTGATTAAATTTATTTCTTTCTAATGTGCATAATTATGACTACTTTATATAAATGTTATGGAAAACCATAAAAGAAGTATTGCAAAGCACTGGAAATTTTAATTTTAACCTTGATATATTATTATTAATAATAATACGCATCAATGAACCAAATGTCTCCTCCCGATTCAGGTTGCTATGGAGGACTTAGCATCTGCAGAAAGGCAACTCGAAGAACGTGAAATGTCCTTAAGAAAAGTTAAGGAACAATACGAAGCAGCAGTTTCTGAAAAACAGCAATTAACAGATGCTGCAAATGTTTGTTTAAGAAAAATGACAGCAGCAACTCAATTGATTAATGGTTTGGGAGGAGAAAAAATAAGATGGACTCAACAAAGTAAGGATTTCAAAGAACAACTGGGTAGATTAGTAGGAGATGTTGTATTAGCCACAGGATTTCTCTCTTACTGCGGGCCCTATAATCAAGAATTCAGAAATAGTCTGTTCAATACATGGATGGAAATATTAAAAAAGAAGCAGATACCCGTGACTGACAATTTAAATATAACAAATATGTTAGTTGAAAGTGCTACAATATCAGAGTGGACTCTTCAAGGTTTACCGAACGATGAATTATCAGTTCAAAATGCACTAATTGTTACTAAATCTAGCTCATATCCGCTATTAGTAGATCCTCAAAGCCAAGGAAAGAATTGGATAAAAAATAAAGAATCCACAAATGAACTACAAATAACATCTCTAAACCATAAATATTTTAGAACTCATTTAGAAGACAGCCTATCTTTAGGAAGACCACTGCTCATAGAAGATGTAGGCATAGAATTAGATCCTGTTATAGACAATGTTTTGGAAAAGAACTTTATAAAATCAGGATCAATTGAAAAAGTAATTGTAGGTGATAAAGAATGTGACGTAATGCCTGGATTTATGCTTTATATTACAACAAAACTACCTAATCCTGCTTATTCTCCTGAAATTAGTGCAAAAACCTCAATTATTGACTTCACAGTTACAATGCAAGGACTTGAAGACCAACTGTTGGGTAGAGTGATATTAATGGAAAAGTCAGATTTAGAAGAAGAACGAGTGGCTTTATTTGAATCTGTTATGAAGAATCAGAGAAGTATGAAAGAATTGGAAAGCAATTTACTTTGTCGTTTAACCTCTTCAGAGGGTTCACTAGTAGACGACGAAGCTTTAATTCAAGTTCTACAAATAACCAAATCAACGGCCGAAGAAGTTAATGAAAAACTTAAGGTAGCAGAAGTAACAGAAAAGAAAATAATTAAAGCGAGGGAAGAATTTCGAGCTGTAGCAGCCAGAGGCTCTATATTATATTTTTTAATAGTTGAAATGAGTAACGTCAACCTTATGTATCAAAATTCATTAAAACAATTTCTTAATATCTTTGACAATTCTATAACAAAATCTGGAAAAAGTAATGTTACAGAAGAACGTATTAACATAATTTTAAAATATTTAACACATGAAGTTTGGGCCTTTACGCTGCGCAGCTTATATGAAAGACATAAATCGCTTTTTACTCTTATGTTGGCAATGAAAATTGATTGTCAAAGGGAACTTATTTCTCATGACGAATTCATGGCATTTGTAAAGGGTGGTGCATCTTTGGATCTAAATGCAGTAGCTCCAAAACCTTTCAAATGGATTCTAGATATAACTTGGCTGAATTTAGTGGAAATTAGTAAATTGGAAGTATTTTCAGATGTATTAAGCAAGGTAAAAAAAATACATTTTTTATAGCAGGTTTAATAACAAATTATTTAACCGGTTTTTATGATAGATATCTACTAACGAAAAAGAGTGGCGCATATGGTATGAAAAAGCAAAGCCGGAAGAAGAAATAATACCTAGCGGCTTTCATGAAAGTCTTGATGTGTTTAGAAAACTTTTACTTATTCGATCATGGAGTCCGGACCGAACACTCTCACAAGCAAGAAAGTATATAGTTGGTTAGTAATAGTATACTACATTGTTGTATTATTTTATATAGATATAAAAAATTTGCACATAAATCATTTATTGTCATAGACTCTCTTGGACCGGAATATGGCGAAGGTCGAATTCTAAATTTGGAAAAAACCTGGGAAGAGTCTGAACCACGTACTCCGCTCATATGTATACTTTCAATAGGATCTGATCCATCTACACAAATATCCTCTCTAGCTAAATCTAAAGATATTGGTAAATATTCTAGTATAATTTTTATGATTATTACAATAATGTAAATAACTAATTTTTACTATTTTCATAGTTATTAAAGCTGTATCAATGGGGCAAGGTCAGGAAATTGTAGCAAGAAAGATGATATCAGATTCTATGAATGAAGGAGGGTGGGTATTACTACAAAACATACATTTGTCCTTACCGTTTTGTGTTGAAGCTATGGATGCACTCATAGAAACTGAACATATACAAGATTCTTTTCGCCTCTGGCTAACTACAGAAGTGCATGCTGACTTTCCTATAGGACTTTTACAAATGGCTATAAAATTTACCAATGAACCACCACAAGGAATACGCGCCAGCATGAAAAGAACATATCAAAACATCAGCCAAGATACTTTAGATTATTCATCATTATCACAATGGCCTCCACTATTATATGCAGTGGCATTCTTACACACTATTGTTCAAGAGCGAAGAAAGTTTGGACCACTGGGATGGAATATTCCATACGAATTTAATCAAGCAGATTATGCGGCCAGTGTACAATTCATACAGAATCATCTCGATGAAATAGACCCCAAGAAGGGAATATCCTGGCCAACAATCTGTTATATGCTTGGGGAGGTGCAGTACGGTGGACGGGTCACGGATGACTTTGATAAACGATTGTTGACCACCTTTACAAACGTTTGGTTTTGTGACGTCCTTTTGCGACCTGGTTTTGAATTCTACAAGGGGTACAAAGTACCACAAACAAGAAATCTACAAGGTTATGTAGATTATATTAATCAGTTACCCCTAACAGACACCCCAGAAGTTTTTGGTTTGCATGGCAACGCAGACATCACGTATCAAATTAACAGTGCGAAAGATATTTTGGACACTATATTAAGCGTCCAACCAAAAGAAGGGGGTTCTCAAGGCGGTGAAACCAGAGAAAGTATAGTTTATCGTTTGGCTGAGGATATGTTGGAGAAATTACCTAAACAATATATTGGGTTTGAAGTTAAAGAAGCGCTTGCTAAAATGGGAGCATTTTTACCTATGAATATATTTGTAAGGTAAATATTGTTTTTCGTTTTTATTAAAAAATAAACTGTTTAATTTTTATGTCAATATTTGTAGGCAAGAAATTGATCGCATTCAAAAAGTTATAAAAACAGTTCACACAACGCTTTGTGATCTAAAGCTTGCCATAGATGGAACAATTGTCATGAGTCAAGGCTTGCGAGAATCTTTGGATGCAATGTATGATGCTCGCATACCTGCGCAATGGTTAAAGGTATAAAACTAATAGTTTTGCATACATATAAGTATATAAATATTCACATATTTTTTTAGGAAAATCTTGAGATTTTCTGTTTTTACTTGAACATTGAAAGCTTATTAAGCTTTAATAATGCCTTTATAGCAAATAACGTACTTCCAAATCACACATTTCAATGAATGACAATTTATAAAAAATTTGCAAGGGGAAGAATGTTTTGATTTTTTTGTACACACGTTTTTAGAAACATTGTATAAACAATATATTGATAGTGGTCCTCATATCTGAAAAATCTTGGCAATACTAAGCTTCTTAGGTGTAATAATGTAGTGTAGCTTCTGAGGTTTTTATTTTAATTAAAAATATATGCTAGATTTAGGTAGCAGTTCTTATTTTTTTAGCTTCTACGCAATGACAAGAATAAATTTTAAAATATAAAATTTGGAATAAATTATTTGAATTTTTAGCAAAGGACGCTCATTTTGTGTTTGTAAACAATATTTACTTATAAATTTTCTTTACCATAAATGTGAATGAATAATTAAATAATATTTAATTCTTAATTATAAAGAAATTCCTATAGGCGCCTGATGTTATAACATCGTGACATCATGTTATGTAACAGGTATCATGGGAGTCGGCGACACTTGGATTTTGGTATACGGAACTATTGGAACGAGAACAACAATATCGCGTCTGGCTTAAAAATGGAAGACCCAACGCCTTTTGGATGACCGGTTTCTTTAACCCACAAGGATTTCTCACTGCAATGAGACAGGTTAACCCTCCACCAGTCCAAGTTAAACACATCCCAGGCCCTACTCAGAAATATTAAATAAGAATATTTTATCTTATGTATATTTATAATCATATTTACAACGACTTTTCTCATTTTTAATAGAATCAGACACAGTTAAAAACAACTATAGATACGATATTAATTTCTTAGCATCGGAAGTAAATTTAAACAATGCAGTCAATCGTTGACATTTCACCATTTGATTAATATAATATTTTCACAGGATTCAAACTAGTGTTTGATCCAAAAAAAACTCTTACTAAGCAAAGTGCCGCAAAAGCCAAATCTTGTCGTTTTAGCGAATTTTGGATTCTATTTTATTTATTAGCATTTCTTATTCATTTATTTATTTAATAAATGTAAAAAAAACATTTATTTATATTTTAGGAGGTAACCCGAAGTCATAAAGGTTGGGCCTTAGATTCTGTTGTTCTTCAAAATCACATAACAAAATTTAATAGAGAAGACATCCATGATGGACCAGCAGAAGGTGTTTACGTCTATGGATTGTTTCTAGAAGGTACTGTATACCTAAGTCTTTTTAATGTTTAGTATATAATAAAGAAACGCACTAAATAAGAACAAAAGTGTTGTTTATAGCTACGTTTTTGAAAAGTATTTCTGATATGCGAGTTAGAATATTTTTTTCTTTGCAGGAGCGTCTCTCGATAGAAAATCCGGTAAATTAATTGAATCTAAACCAAAAGTTCTATACGAGCAGATGCCAGTAATCTACATTTTTGCCATCAATACGACAGCCGGGAAGGATCCAAGACTTTATGAATGCCCAATTTATAGAAAACCTCAAAGGACAGATGCTAAGTATGTCGGGTCGATCGACTTCGAAACTGATAGTAATCCACGACATTGGACGTTAAGGGGCGTAGCATTGTTGTGTGATATAAAATAATATGATTTATACTATTGATGAACTGGCACTAATAAAGCAATATTTATGTGTTAGTGGTTATTTTTTAATGAACGTGAAAAGGTAACAATATTTTTATATTAAAACAAATGGATTAATTTGTCATTGCCAGCTCAACAACTTTAACTAACCAAAGTTTTAATGATAACTAGACATGGTATTAGGCATTTGAAAGTTTTCATATGCAATTTCACACGTACCTCTACCTACATTTAAATTTCAAAGTATTTAATAATTAATGTGACAACGTTTAATTTATTATTTGTACGTGTAAACCAGACTGTAGGTATTACTTTTAGTATTATAGTTACGAGTATGTAAAAATTTCCTAAAACATGTCATATTTCAAAGTCATTTTTGAAACCATTTAATAACCAAAACTACTGCACAAACAAGTTCAATTATGTTAAAATATAATATAAAAGTATAAACATTACAAATTCTAAACAAACCTTTTCGGTGGTACGATAATAACATCTGCTGAAGTAGTATCTCTAGTATTCTATTTCTTCAATACATACAAATACTGTATGTATTGAGAAAATAGAATAAAATCTTTATAGAACTTACTTTTAAAATTTCTCAATAAATAAATTTGATATGAAGAAAATGTTACACCTATGTGAAATCTTTTATTCAATTCAGAAAGACGACAATAACATGCCAATACAAAAAAATTAAGCAAAACATTTCGGTATTAAAAGCAATTATACTCTAAGTCAAATAAATAGAGGATTCATAGAATAATTCCATACGATACTGTGATGCCAGGTAAAATTTGATATTATAAAATACATGTATAGAGGGGCCCGATATTATAAGGTAAATTTGATAAAATAATTTAATTAAATTCAGCATTTCACAAGCGCTGAATTTGACTAATATCCAAATCAATATAACAGATCGGATATGATATATATGAATATACAATTCCTCTCCGAAGTCCGATTACAGTTAGAGCAATTTTTTAATTTCATCATAGAGTACCAACACAAATGCTCCACCAGTACCTCGAAGAACATTTGAAAAGGCACCTTTAAAGAATGCCCCAGGGCCCTCCGTCTTCAGGATGGTGGCCCAACAATGAACTGTGTTCTTGTACTGTCGTTCATGCACTGGCCGTCCGGACTGCATCATCATTCGCCGCCTCACTGTATCTAGTGGATATGACGTGATCCCCGCGATCGTTGTTACAGTCTAAAAATATTTTATAATTAAATTTAATGTCAAAGGAATTTTTATATAAAAAGATTTAAAACATAATCCAGCAAAATTATTTTAGTTTTCGTACCTGAGCAATTAGCCAAGTAAAGAACAAAGATGTATTTTTTGGATCCGGAAGCATACCACGCGCTGTATCGTAGAGTCCAAAATACGTTGCACGATAAATTATTATACCCTGCACAGAGACAATGAAACCTCGATACCATCCCAAAGGCCCATCAGATTTAAGAGTCTTCGTCAAGCAATCAATGAGACCGTTGAATTCCTTTGCTTTGCCTTTTCCGACATCAGCAGCTAATCTTTAAAAAATATTTTTTATTAATCTTGCTATTATTTATAAATTCATATAACTAGGATTTATATATAAGTTTAACCTACCTGGTTCGAGCATAATCCAAAGGATACACAAAGCACAGTGAAGTTGCTCCGGCTGCACCACCAGATGCTAAATTACCAGCAAAATACCGCCAAAAACGTTCGTTTTTATCAACGCCCTCTAAGAAAATTTTTTTGTATACATCCTTAAAAGCAAAATTTAATGCCTGTGTTGGAAAGTAACGGATTACATTAGCTAGATTCCCTCTCCACAATGATGCCAGACCTTGTTCCTTCGGTATCCGTATAAACGCATCTATAATGCCTATAAACAAAATCAGATGGTTACTGAAGTCTTAATTCTAGCTAAATAGGAAATAATGAGATCCAAATATGTACCTTTATACCGTTTATCTTCAGATATTTGTTTTGATACATGCTGAACTTGCAAAATGAGCTTCACTCTTTCCATAGGCGCCATAGCTGTTTTTGACACTGCAGCGGATATTCCGCCAGCGGCAAAGTCCTTTAAAAATGCAGTAGGGTCAACACTCTTGCCGCCTTCATCCTTTTCTTCCTTCTTTTTAGACATAATTTAGCAGTAACTATTGTTAATACTCAACTGCTAGCAGAGTTCATCACAACAACAATAACTATACGTTAAAAACAATTTTTTCTTGCAAAATGACACAATAAATTAATTTAGGTAGATTGTAACTCGACATTAATTCTTGACATACAACTACAAGAACACAAAAGAAGGATAGTGAGTAGCTTTTTTTTGTTTGAAAAAGGAATAGCTAAAACTTGATGGCTAGTTATAAAAATATTAACATTTTTGGTCCGATTTGTTAGGTCAGAAAAAGTTTCCTGTTTAACAGTTTTTAATTTTCTGGACAATTTCATTTAATTCTTAAATTTAGATTAAAATAAATTGTTAAAGATTTAAAAAACATATTGAAAATTATATAACATTTTTGAGATAAATTATTTCTAAAATAATTAAAAATCCTGCTACTTCAACGGGTATCATATAACAAAAACAATTACATATAAGCACTTCTACAACACGAAAATCACATTAAGGTCTTGTATGTATTAATTTATTTTATAAACATACATATCGCATTATAGTACTAGTCTTGGTGAGAGATAAACAGACCTGCCCTAACAGAAAGAGTATTTAAGAATAATATTGCTTGCCATTATATGTCTCATATTTTACAACTTATACTTTTCAATAATTACTTCAATTATAAAATATGTAAACCATAATCTCGTATAAAATCTCCAGAAGCGATGTACCTACTTTCAAAACTGTAAGTAGTTTACTTATTAATGCCGTCGTAATAACTAAGAGATATTAAATCTAAAGATGGTATTGCAACTTCACCATCAATTATGTCATAATTAAATTACAAATTCTAAACAAACCTTTTCAGTGGTACGATAATAACATCTGCTGAAGTAGTATCTCTAGTATTCTATTAGAATTCTATAAAAAAATAGAATAAAATCTTTATAGAACATACTTTTAAAATTTCTCAATAAATAAATTTGATATGAAGAAAGAAAAACGTTACACCTATGTTAAATCTTTTATTCAATTCAGAAAGACGACAATAACATGCGAATAAATTAAGCAAAACATTTCGGTATTAAAAGCAATTATTCTCTAAGTCAAGTAAATAGAGGATTCATAGAATAATTCGATACGATACTGTGATGCCAGGTAAAATTTGATATTATAAAATCCATGTATAGAGGGGCCCGATATTATAAGGTAAATTTAATAAAATAATTTAATTAAATTCAGCATTTCACAAGCGCTGATCATGTCATAATTAAATTTAATAACTCCACGATATGTGGAGGTAATTTCGGAATTCCTTACTTTAATTACTTGATCGACAGATCAGATACAGAATTAATAAATATATATTGAACACTTATATGTTTTAAAAATATATTATTATTGTACAGAAGAAGAACAGAAACGTAATTGTGGACAAACTCTAAACAAAGTGATTTATTTGTAAAATAAAACAATAACATTGACACCAGTATAATTGTCCCAAAAACGGTACACAAACCGAAGTAAATAACAGTCTCGATGGCATTAACACTAAGATCCAATTAAAACTATACACAATACACGAGCATTTCTTTACCAAAAAGGTAACATCAATACCTAACTGCCACATAAAACAGGAGTTCCATAAGCCATATTGCTAGTGTTCTGTGAAGCTCAACTTTACTCCAATCATCCAATTACAATAGTTCACCGATTTATAATGTCATCTATTTTTGCCAAAAATCGATGACGCATATATTTTGATCAGTGACTTCAATAATAATTAATGAACCATTTTTAAAATAATTCCCACACTTGAATAATTTAATTCATAACGTTTTCTGTATTGTAATAAAATGAAAATTTATAATTGTAATATCTTGATACTTTATATTGGAATGCCTTGTTAAATGAAACACAATTATACAGATGGTGTAATTTATTTTATAATAACCACAGCAGCTTAATTTTTAACTTCGTTTTATATGGAAGCGGATATTAAATTATTGTGGAAAATTGGAAATAGCTTAAATAAATAAGTATTATGCTATATAAAAAGTTCATTGCACATTAAATTAGCATTTTTGTTAATCCATATTTTAATATAATTATTATTTCGTTTTTACAGGCGTTACAATCATACAAATCAGAGATTAGTCTGGACTATTACATTAAAACGAAATAAAACCAAATTTTTAAAATAAACTTTACTATTTATGGGCAACGTAATTTCATTGTGTGTCGTATGACTACAAAGTAATTGTAATAAAAATAAAATGTATATAGATATATATATGTATATGTGACATAATATCCACTAAATATATAATAAATACTTTAATGCACATACATTTTAGATAACATATTATATAAACACTACATACACGTTTATTTAAAAGCTGGGGGAATTGATTTTACACTTCTATGATCACAAATTGAATCAATAAATACCTGTCGCGGATCGAAAGCTTTGAATCGAAAAAATGTTGTAAGACACTTTCATGCGGCGTATTGATAAGATTTCTAAATAATATTGATTAATACTGTGCAAGATTTAATGTGAGTTTTCAAAGACAGGAAAAATAGAGAGCTGTGTTTTATTTTACATAAGTAGGTATATTAAGCTACAAATACTCGTGATACGGAAAAACAGCCATTATATTATAATACTATATATCTAAATCAATAGCCGCCGCCGAAACCTCGACAGGTGTTTAAAGAGCGGTAGAATATAATTAAATCTAAAAATATTCTATAAATTTTTCTATTTGCGGTTAAATTTTGCCGCATTATCGGCGTTATCCTTCAAGATCTTAGATTTCAAATGATCCTTATATTTCAGGATACCTCCTTGCCATTTGGTTACTGTACCATTCTCACAGATCCAAATTTCTTCGGCGACCTGTGAATGATATTCAGAAATTCAGAAAAATTCAGAAATGATATTCAGAAAATATTCAGAAATAATACCGAAGGTTTCAGATTAAACAGATATAAAATTATTAAACTGTTATTTTTTTGTGAAAACAATAAATAAATCATATTAAATATGAAAGTAAAATCTTGAAAAAATGTTCTCCGTCATAAAGAACTTCTACATATCCAGTTTGGATTGAGTATTTTTAACAAGTAATGTTCTTTTATCACTATGTAAAACTATGTTTATTTTAATTGAAAACTACTGATGAAGAATATTTATATCATAGTACATCGATTGTATCTATACTAATATTATAAAGCTGAAGAGTTTGTTTGTTTGTTTGTTTGTTTGT